>JAODLI010063668.1:0-14929 GCA_027575585.1 Percopsis omiscomaycus
CCCCCCCCCCCCCCCCCCCCCCCCCCCCCCCCCCCACAGCACGCCGTGCTCACAGTGGTTGCCAAGTCACATGACGTTAGCTCGGCGATGTGTGGAATGACATGATGAGACCAGGGCAACAGAGGAGATGAACCCTGACTCACATATTGACTTATTTCAAACATGGATTGAAAATAATTAACTGTAGTGGTTATAAGGCTTTAATATTATAAAACCTTCATATTTTCATTTTCAAGTATGTTTCATTAAGGTATTGACCTTTTTTTTTTTTTTTTTTACACTTTAATGTCAGTTTTGTACTGCTGCAAAGTCAATTGTGCATTTGACTTTAGCTTCCAGGACAGCAAACTCTTGTATTCCCATCAATGGAGTTTCCAGGCAGTCAGCCTCTCATTTGAGTGTGGTAACCTGGAGTGGTTTGTCGTTGGACGTAATGGAGTGACGAGGAGAAGAGAGAAAATACAGACATCTGTCAAATGATTCAACCTATATTTAACGAGAGGCTCTCCTCCGCTGTTTGGTAAATGATTTCCTGACCTGTGATTAGTTTTACATTGAAGTCAGGGACCGTAGTTCTCCGCACTGCCGCCGGCTCTCCGAAAACCGCTGCGCCGGCACCATAAAGTATACTGTAAGTAACAAAGCATAACATGCACTCCAACAACGTGGCCCCTCCCTCTGAGCCAATTAGGGACGCTGGACATGTCATCTGCACCGGGTTCTTGTCTCGACTCAGAGTGTCAGTCACCGCTCTAAGACCTAGCGTGGGTACAAATCACCTTTCGTTGCTATCGATTGCGCCAAGACGCCAAGTTGAAAGTTACAGTTTTCTGCCAGTTGAACAAGATGGAGGGCTTCACCCCCCCCCCCCTGAACATGCCATTTGTCTCCATAGACACATGGTGGGGTATGGCAGTATATGGTTCTGTTGTGTTTTTATCGTCATTGATCTGTCTAGTTTTCAATCCGACCCGTGTAAATAACATGGGTTATATAGAATGAGTCATCCGTTGACATATTGAGTTGCCTTTTAAAATAAAGGTTTGTCAGTTTAACATAGGACCACCATTCCCATTTTACCTAACAGACAGAGAGACGGCTTTTAATAAAATAATAAACCGGGAGCCGGCGGGATGATGCAGTGGCAGCTGGCGTCGCCGCGGACTCCTGCCAGGGCTTTCGTTAGATCAGAATAATTGGACGGGACAGCAGCGTGAGATGGACAAATGAGAACCTCCTCCTGTTTGACCGATGGCCCGGCGGGAACGTAAAGCAGCACCGCTCAGGGTCGCCAGCTGCAATAAAAACGTGAGGATTGGCAGAAAGCACTTGAGCATGAATGTTATGATGTCATGTTATGGACAAGAAACATGGCGTTACAAATATAGATATTACACGCACACCTCAGAGTTTAGCCTCGAGAAGGTTTCTCAGCCCAGGAGCAGGACAGGTCTTAGCTACACAGTGCAGGTCACCTGGTGTAACCATCTACAGACTGGATGAACAGGAGTATTCTCTTCAGACTATATTGGACTGATTTCAAAGCTCACTTCCTTTCTTTTTCTAAAAACACAAGCAGGCAGCAAATTACTTCTCCGAATTGTTCTGAAATGAGACAGAGCCATCGTGTTGCGTTCATAATTTGCGAAGTCCAAATGCATTGCATGTGAAGTTAATGATTTCACAGGAGGTGGTGCTCTTTCGATTCTCCATCTGCCGCCTAGTAATGAAATATGCACAATGGAAGCCAAGCCAACAGCTGATTGCTGCTGTTTGATTAACACAAGTGCTGTCAATCAGCACGTTTGTTTATTCCTGGGCCAATGTTGGTGGATGCACATTGAAGTAAACACTCTGTTAATATGTACATTAAGGGCTCTGTGTTATAAATAAAATGTTATTAATAAATCACTCACAGATGTAATGTCTTCTATTCATATAAAATCCCCACTAGCGGTTTAGTCTGCCAATAGCAGTTCCGTCTAGTAAGCATGTTTGGTTCCGGTTCCGGTAGATTTATTGGCCCACATATACTGTATGTCTTACTTTAAGTTGACGTTTTTTTTTATTTGCATGTATGTATTATAACAGTCCCCGAAATTACATAACATTTATAAACTGAAACAATTATTTGTATTATTCATTACAATGAAATAGATAAAGTCGACACAAAAAAGTTAAATAAATTTGGCATATAGAGAACAATAGCCCATGAAACAGTGGCAATATAAATGACATAAAAATGGAAATGTGGGCGGTTACTGTACAGATGACTTTCATTTTCCCTGTCAAACAAACAAATAAATATCTGATATCCACAACTTTGAATGTGCCGAGATCTACTGGGCGTTAAAACCCCTGTTCACTCACTCAGGTGTTACTTGGATTAGATATCTTCTCAGGACTGTGTGGGCGTGCACACAAGCCGCTTTATTGACACAAGCGGCAGCCTCCGGTGCTGAATAATGAATCCAACGCGGAAGTGCCAAAATCTGCAGTTCCTCGAATGGCCATTTGAGGCTGGCTCCAAAAGCGAGTCAATCCCCATAGAGCCTAATGTTAAAATGTCCAACTTTACAGCAGAAATATCCACGTTTACAGCCTGGTACAAAAAACTGTTTTGGTCTCTATAGCTAGCTTCCCCGTTCATGACAACTGTACGGGGGGTGAATGTTTTTATAACTCATCAGTTGAAATTATATTAAGCCATCAATTTATCCATCCATTATACACAGACGGGAATTAGGCGGGAGTCTGACACCGCCAAGATGGCGACGGCCCGAGCCAGCATACTTGGGAGCTTTAAAACAGTTCTTCAGAAACTCTATGAATGACGTCACGGAGGGTTTGTCCACTTATACAGTCTATGGGTTGACATCTCCCCGACTCTCCCACTGCCATTTTGTTGCACCTGACACCATGCTGTGTTCCAGTTCCTACCTAACTTTTAGTGCACCATTTAGGGTGTCAGCCATTTGGTAGTGCTGTCTGAATTCTTGGTGGACAGTCAGATTTCCCACACTTCACTGAATTATTACCCATTATGCACAGCAAATGTAGCAATCGACACACACAAAGTACCATCATGTATAGCAGTTTCCTATAGATGACAAAAGCGGAACCCACAAACGGCCAATCTAATTTATACACGTTATTGACATGTCAATTTAAGCGCTAAATCACATTTATATTCTCTCATTTGAGAAGAGAATGTTGGCACCCCAGATTCTTCATGCAACCAAATGTCTCAGTGATTTTTGGAGTTCATTTGGAGTAAAACACATATCAGCCAAGAAGTATCTGAATGTAGTCCATACTTACTACCGCCCTATATACAATTAGGTCATTTAGCAGATGCTTTTATCGAAAGAGACTTACAGCGAGTACAACAACAAGCATTACAAGGAGGGGTTAGACATCTTGCTCAAGGATGCTTAACGGTAGACCAACCCCAGGGCTCGAACCCACGACCTTCCGACCGGGAGTGGAGCACCCAGACCACTAGACTGTCCAGAAAAGTCCATATAGTGCTTTATATAGACTTTTCTGTCCTGAATAGTAAATGAGTGATTGATTCTATATCATGTTCAGTTTGCTGAGCTTGTTGAGCGATTTGCAGCATGGCTCAGCATGAGAGACAGACCTTCTGGTCAGGGGGAAGACCGGTGGTCCTGGACTGCAATTTAGTGTTGCCGTTGACCACCAGCCACCGACCCCATATAAACCAATCACAAAGAAGAGTCTGTCGTCCTGCATAACAGGTGGGCGTGCCCAGACCAAGCAGATGTGTTTCCACACCTAGCCAAACTGTCAAATCAAATGGATTTCCCAGTGCTGAGATGTGACACTTTCTTGTGAACAACCAGCATTCTACATGTGCAACGATCATCGAAATTCTTGAACAAAACAAACAAACATAATAGTACAGAGCAGTAAATAAAATATGTACATATTATACAGTTGGTGTCGTGGCTGTGTTCCACCACACCACTGATATCGGAGGAAATATGGAGGAAGTGGATGAGAGCTGATAATAACCCTACCGAGGACCGCGAGGAAGGTTCCAGATCACTTAAAAGACAGAAGAAAGATAGACAAGTAGGGTAGCCTCTCTTAGACCTCAGCAATAAGGGCACTGAATCCCAGACTGTTCCGTTGTTTGGAGGAGCCACCAAATGTGTATATGCCTGCATGTATGTATATGCCTGCATGTACAAAAGTAAATAAAGCATCAATCGATTGAAAACGTACTGGGACAAAGAACGTCCCGTGAGATCATTACCTCATGTCGGCTGGACTTCAACAAGACCACTTACAGGAGCAGGAAACAAATGCAAAATAAAAGGGCCTCCTTAAACGTAAAAATGACAAATACAGTCTTACTGGAAAAACAAGATGTCCTCGGAGTGCGTGGATAATACCCTACAGCCTCTGCAGTCAGTTCATTTGTCTCTACGAAGGGTGTATTCGACAGCAGCGTCTGCACTGTCTAAACAAGCCACTGAACTGATCCCCAGATAATCCTGTTAACTCCCAGCTGAAGTGGGACCAGAACCGGGCCCTCGCTCCTCTCTCGCAGGTCTGAGGTCAGTCCCAGTCGTCTCCGCACACACAGGAGCATTCCTCGTGGTGTTCCAAGGGCACGTCCGTCATGGACTTCTGGAAACCTCTTCCTCCGCTCCGGTGCTTCAGCTGGAGCACCTGATGGGGAGACCAAATGAAAAGGTGCATGATGCTTCTGTCAATGAACACGTTCGTTTTGACACGTTCAAAATGGAAAAGATTGCTTGCTTTCCTCGCTGATGTGGTGCTCTTTTTAAATATTGCTAATAATAGATAACATTAATAACAAAATAATAAAAAGGTTACTTCAAATTTTCAATAAAATGGTACTCAATAAATGCTTGCCTAGTGGATAAATGGTCTTAGAGTTGTATTTTAATGGTCTTAAGAGTTTACATGCGCGAGGCTGTAGGGAGAGGGGCAGACAACGATGTGAGCCTACGAAAGCTGTAAGAGGAGGGGTAGGGAGGAATGCGAGCGACTCAGCCTTCAGGGGCATGTGCCGTCAAGAGTTTCAAACCAAAACAACAATTCTGTAAAAGGGTTATTCCACGTCCATTTAGATAATGGCCGATGAATAACTGCCGGACTTTGGTGGCATCTACTATCCAGGAGGGCGTCAGTGTCGCGGGCGATGCGACATACTAGGACGAGCGAGGGTGCGACAGGCCCTCATGGGCCAGGTCGCTCTTCTTCTCCCTTCCTCTCCCTTGCAGGAGTGGGCCGCACTCACTACCGAGGACACTGGCCTTCACATATGTTGTCTCTTGATTTAACCTTAATCTCGCTACATGTTAGCTAGCTTTTTAGCTAGCTTGTTAGCTATTTCACGTGTGGCCCCCCCCCATGCCGTCCTTCCCCAGGGACTGGGGCCCTCGCGGCAGCGCGCTCGGTACCTCGTGGTATTTCCTGGTAGTTCTGGTCGGGGCACACCGGCAGTCGTTGCAGTGGTGCGCGCAGCAGGCGCAGTTACCGCCGCAGCGCCTCACCAGGAGGCAGCTGGGCCAGAAAATGGCGTCCGTCCTCCTGAGCTCCTCACGCAGGGAGACTGAGAAGTTGCGCGGAGTGCAGCTGTAGAGTCGCACCTCGTCCCTCAACAGGTTGAGGTCTCCTCCTCAAAGGGAAAGGAGAAGAAGAGGAGAACCAAATCACCACTCAAGCCCAGTTTAAAGCTACCATCCACAACCTTTTCTCATCTCTCCTTAGCTCAATATTCTATTATAATATCATATAAAGTCCTCCCACTGACGGTCACCATAAATTAACCCCTCGTGCAGTTCTGTAGACACAGTAGAGGCAGTGGCGTCGGTTGGCCTTGGCATTCGGGGGCTGTAGCCCCCAAAAATTTTTTCCTTTAGCCCCGAACAATTCTTTATTTTGAGCAGTTTGCCACTGCGTCACTGATCGTCAGTAAATTAACGTCAGTAAATTAACGTCAGTAAATTAACATCATTTCATTGCTACTCTCTCCCTCGGTGACGCTGCTTCCAGAGCAGCTCAAATAAATTTGAGATTTTACTAGCCAAGAAAATACAGCCTGCCCTGTGATATTTTTACAGTGTCAACATTACAGTGGACTATTGTGTAAAGCTACGCTAATTTGAGAGCTATAGAGACACAGTCTGTCAAAAGGGAAAACAGTTTATTTGTTCGAGAAAGCTCTTTGAACTCCTTCAACATCTGCGGTAAAACCACTACCAAGAAAGTTTTGTTGAATCCGTTTTACACTGTAGCCCGGTTTTGGTCGCATACATTTAAGCAATAATAACAGACTGGGGAACCTTGTTAAAATAGCCAGGAAGGTTGCTATTGTGAGCCCGAAAAACTACAGTGTCTGTGGTGAGACCATGGTTCTCCCTCAGAGAGTTATAAATAAAGGAAGGAAAGTCAAATTACCAAAAGGTTTTTACAATGGCAGCAATTTCCTCTTGGCAACTTTCTTTAGGTTTAGATTGAACCTTTAGACAGTTACCGTCTGACTGTTCCAGGCCGTTCTAAACCGCTCTATTCACCTCTGGCTTTCCTGTTCTGGATGAAGGACTTGCCCAGCACGTGCCACGTGGGCTTGTACAGCTCCTCCATGTCCAGCTGCCACCGCTCTGGCTCCAGGTACTGCATGACCTCCTCCACGGTGCCAAGGCCGGCCACCGCCGCCGACAGCTCCTCCACACTCTGGAGAGGCGAGGAGCGAGCCGCGGCATCCTCCGGCTCCGAGACGCTCTGCAGAACACACACATACACACACACGCTATAAAGCCAGGCAAAGGCAACAGTAGAGAACAGCCACAGTTACTCCTCTGCAATTCATCCCGGGACCAACATGATGATAGAGGTGAAAACAATGCTAAAAGGGTGGGACAGGTGTGTGTGTGTGTGTGTGTGTGTGTGTGTGTGTGTGTGTGTGTGCGTGTGTATGTATGTTTGTATGTATACAGCCATGGAAGAAACCATCGCATATTTTTGTAAATATAATATATATATAAAAACATGTATATTAAATAATTTTAAAAAATATAAATAAATATAAAAAATTGGTCTCTTAATTCTTTCCAGAGCCTACACAGTATATCTATCAAACAGGCTAGAATAAAATATAAGGGATAGAATCTATTAGATTTAATTTAGGGTCATATTTTGAAAGCTGCTAAAACAACTGCTAAAAACGTTCCTATTCTTGACATATAAATCAGTATGCACCCTTATATCCTTCACACAGAAGTAGTTTTGACCCAGTGACCCGGATACCGCTGAGGAGCATATTCATAGCTAGGTTGATGAATTTAAAAGGGGATTTAGACTGAATGACCTTGACACCAGGTTTGCCAACATGTCACCTTTTCAGGTCTGTTCTGTTGGATGTCATTCTATTGACGGGTATAAAGCTTCATTATCAACATGCTAGTTGGGCGGACAGTAAAACATCTGAGACTTTCAATGTTTAGAGAGACAGACATGTTTGAAGGAAGACAAGTAAAAGGCCTTAATAGATTACCTAGATGGGAACATTTATAAATACACAGACAGGTAAAATAGGAAAGCATGCCCACTAAAACATAAGCAAGCCGAAAGTATTGTATAGCTACATAAGACACCACACTGCCCTGGTAACAGGTTTGATTGCCAAGCAGTCCCTTTGTTAGAGGTTTCATTATCTGTGAAGGATTGGAAACATATCTCTGGCAAAAAGAAACACACAAGTGATAGTGTATAAAATGGAATTATGCTATGTAATTACAGTTAATACTGACAGTAAGACAGTAAGATTCTTTGTGTTTGCCATGGTTGCACAGTAGGGCAGAATTTTGCAGCAATGCTGAATACAGTAGTTGTTCTCATTCCAATTGTAGGGGGACAATTTGCATGCCACCTGGAGGTAAACAGACATGTGAAATGAATATTAATGGGAACAGATTTACCCAGACAAAAGAGATGGGTGTGATGGACGTCATCATGGTAACACATATCGCACCCTCCTATTTCTGAGCTCTGTTTCTAGAGAGTAACACGGTGTGATTCTCACTGGCCAACAGTGTGGAGTGGACGGGAAAACACCAACCGCTTGCCAATGTCAACAGTGCGACACTACACCAACTAGAGCCCCGTGTTCACATGCACAGTGGTGGCCGAGCAATCCTTCTGAGACCATGATGAAATGTTGCATATATAGCTGTAAATATGCTGTAATATGCTGTAAATAACAATGGAATATGTCGTAAATAAAGCCGCAAGACACTGCGGGCCGACAAGGGGAACAAAGTGTGCAATAAGGTTGTCATAGCTTCTAACTGCCATGAATTTCTCATATTAATCACTGTAAGTGGAAATGCTTTTGTGTTCAGGTAGAAAAGAGTGACTAATGCGTGCATCAGACAGATAGACAGATAGACATATAGATTTATATATCTTAGCCAATTTACCAGCCATAGACCATAAACCTTCTAGATAGAGTATTTGACCGTGTGTTTTGAGAGGAACATTATCGTGTCCTCCATTGTACAAAGCGTTAGCAAGTGTACTGGTCCCTCTAGCGGCTTGTGCAGAGAGAAGCTACAGTCTAAAGCCAGCCATACGATGTTTATATACAGTACATTCATATACATTCTCAGCACGGGGGACTTTTCCGACCCTGGGCCTCCCACCCACTTTCTACGCAACAGCCTCGTTTACAAGCTGTGATTACCTCGTTGCCAACGTCTTTTATTCTTCAAAAGCACAACCGCAAGTGTTTATTTCTGGTATCTAAAATGGCAGGTTCATCTAACTATGTTGAGATGACAATTCTGAAATAGGATCTTGGAAGACCTTTTAAAGACAGTATCTACTCTTTCACACTGAGCTGCAAACCGCTTTCCTGACGAGAAGTTTGGGCGAGCAAAAGGGTCGGCTGTGTGCGAAAACCTTCCTTTACCAATGTCACGCACTTCCATTCAATACCGTTTGCTACCCTACAGTACGATCCAATTCTTGATTCCAGTATACCGTCTCCTGGTATCCTCTATCTAAAATTTAAAATGTAATTTTAGTACATTTTGTTGTACTACAGGAAGTAATTTATAGATAGCCTACTTACAAAATTAGAGATAAGTGTAATATTTTGTATTCTGTCCTGTCCTGAGTTTAATGGATTATCAATTACAAATACTAATTTAGCAGTCATGTTTAGCCAAAGTGACTTCAGTAATAAGGAGCAGGATACGGGGTTAGATGTCTTGCTCAACGACACCTACTGGTAAGGTGGCCATGTCCGGGATTGAACCTAGGACCTTTTAGCTGGGAATCCAACACCTTAACCAACTAACCTATTCCTTCCCCCATTCCTGTATTATCCTGTGTAATGTGTGTCCTGTATAGTTCTAGCTTTATTTTCATTTAATAAACACAAAGTTAAAAAAGCAGTATTATGGGTTGGGGTCACGTAACAACTCCCATTAAAGAGAAACCTCTTCTACACCTCGCTGTGTTTTTACAACCTCTTCGCCTCGGCCCGTCGGCTTTTCCAAAAGTCTGTTCCATGTGAATTACAGAGAGGCTCTTATTTTTCTCTCCTTCCCCTTCAGTGGAAGTGGTGAGGAGGAATTACAGCTTGTTTAAATATAAACTAAACTGCTCGCCCTCGCATGGCACCAGGTTCCCAGTAGCCACTGGTTCACCGCAGAGGAAACAGAGTGCTGCTGTTCCAGTTCTCCCCTCTGCCGCCCGGGGAATGCTCATCAAAGAGAACCCAGACGGACCCCCCCCCCCACACACACACACATACAGTTTCCTCAACTTCCACTGTTGGAACATAAAAGACGAGCTACCCCGTTCTCTCGTGCAAGTACAGCAATTTCCACCATTTACTTGAAACGTTTCATGAGGAATCAAGAATCATTTTCTAAAAAGGATCGTCTCTTTGATTTAAGCCCATAAAACATGTCCTGTGATCTCAAAATGAAGACCTACACACAATATAAAAGTTCTATCCAGTTTTCTATCTAAACTTTTGCAATGTAAGCCTTTTAACTGAAACATGTTTTTCAATATCAGTCCTTTATTTAATGATAATATTTTCTCCTATGCTCGTATCAAAGAGTGTTATCACTAATAAACACCCATTATACATAGTTATTCTGACATGTATATATCCAACAAATAAGTGTATGGGCAAACTTAATTCATATATAGTACACGTACAGGTCACCATACTGTATTGAAGGTGTGTGGTGTGATAATATACTATTCAAAGGCTGTAACCTTGAGATCTTCCTCCTTGTAGCTGCTTCAAGGCACAACATGCCCTAACAGAGATAAAAAATGAATCTGTTTTTAAAAGAAATTGAAGTTAAAAGTCTTAAAAAGACAACGTGGTGCTTGTCATGAGCGCCACTGAGGCTTTCGCAGATTAATGAGGGCTAGAGCTGTTTGTTTTGGACCAAGCCAACACAGTCCTTTCAGTTTATCTGCTGGCTTTTGTCAGCGATAGCTGTAGAAACCACAGGGCTTTGTGTGTGTGGTTTGAAGGCTGAAGACAGCACTGGGGGAATGAGGGGGAGGAGGAGAGAACAGCGAGAGAGGGCAGGGGTGAAAACAAGCACCGATACATTATGTAGAAAAATGCATTACTGTCATTACCTCTTTTCTGCTATGAGAAATAAAAACACAACACTCAACAAGACAAGCGATACACTTGTGGGAGGAAAACAAAACGACTGCTAATAATGAAGCACCCATGTGTGAGTATTTCTTCACCAATTCCGAGCTGTGTGCTTGTCGCGTAGCCTGTGGTTAATTTCAAGGTCAACTCAAAGGGGGCGTAGGTTTGCATATAGAGGGTAGGGACATGTTCCTACCAATATTTTTGGAGGACAGAATTGTCCCTGCTAATATTTGAGGGAACTCGTTTGCATTATGAGGGAACTCGTTTGCATTATCTTTACAGTGATGATTCCGATGAGCCCTCCCAGAGGATACGTCTCCAGGACGACCAATTTAGGCATGCTAGCATTTGATTGGTTGAAAAAAAGGGGGGGGGGGTATCTGAAGGCTCACGTCACATGCAAATATTGTGTCCGTCAGCCTGGGTCACCTTGTCGAGACCTGGGCCCACTTAGTTTCAGTTGCAATACTAGCAAACACAGCTAACGGTAAAGGCATTGAGACTGATGGCTAGCTATACAGTATGTAGCATCAGTAGCCTGTTGTTCAGCGCTGTGCCCTTCTAAATGACACTGATCGGCAATCGTCCATTCAAATGAATAGCACCAGTGGAAGACAGTGTAAACACTGGAGAAAGATTCAAATTAAACCAAATCTCAAAAACACAAACAACTGTATTGGCTCAAACGGACCGGGAAATAGTCCAATGTCGTGCCGGCAGCGAGTTCCACACACAGACCGTCACGCCTCCTAATCTGCATCTTCACGGCTCGCGGTGGAAAAGCAACTGGGGAAATTGACCTGAACCAATTCTGTTCCCCATCTTGGTTGCCGTGGTATAATTTCCCTCAGCTTGTGACTTCTGTGAAAGCGAGCCCGTCCATATCAGCAGCCAAACAAACCAACCGATGGCTTATGTCTTACCGTGGGGACAGGCGCGTAGCGGACACAGAACCCGGGCTCCGAGGGAAAGTACTCATCGGAGACGAAGCGAACCCGGACCTGACTTCCTTTGGACGTGTGACCCGCCGGCACCGACTGTGAGCCGCACCAGCGACCCATGATGGTGTTCTCCGTTAGGTCCTCAACCTCCACAAAGTCATACCTGGGAGACAGACAGACAGACAGACAGACAGACAGGGATGCAGACAGGCAGAGATCAAGAAAGAGAGAGAAAGAAACTTGAAATAACCTTATTACCTTCATTCTGTCATGTTCAGCTGAACTAGAATACGTATTAATGCTTACAGTATACAGCAAAATGTCTTACAGTTTACTGTAGGTCATAACTGTGTCTGCCACAGTGTCGCATGATACTATACTGTACGTACAAATAGTTTGAATTCATTTAATATATAACATATATATATATATATAAACAGCAATACATACACAGCAAATACAATATATACTTTTACAAATAAATAATAATGGGCACCCAGGGACAAGCCTGTTAAAGCACAATATTTCCACATGCTGCATGTGCATCTTTTGAGGGGAAGGATAGTCTAGTGGTCTAGGTGTTGGTCTCCCAGCTAGAAGGCCATGGAAGGCTGTGGGTTCGAGCCCCAGAGTTGACCTACCTGATGCCTAAGCCCCCCCCCCCCCCCAATCTGCTCCATGTAATAGCAGCATGTCGCTTTGGATACAAGAGTTTCATAAAACTTATATTTAGTTATTAATTAAACCTCGAGCTTGTTACTGGTTGCCTCTAGAATGGCTTCAGGCTTTCTAAAACGGCGCACAAAATAAGTTAGCAGATGTAATTTAGTAAAACTCACCGAGAAGAAAAAAGTGAAATATTCCTTTTCCATTATGCTGCCGGTTAAAGGGAAGGTACATTCGAAACAGGAGGAAAAATATTATTTGTTACTTGACCTTTACTATCTGGAGCACTCACTGTCGCTTTTGAGTGCCTCACTCTGGGCTTAGAGATAGCTTGTATAATTGAATCGTACATTTTATGAAGACATATTTCATGTTGCTATAATTTAGTCAGTGACAAGCCAAGAACTGACAACAGAAGTGGTAGTTTCAATTTTATGATTGAAACCACATTTATCGCAGGTGGGTTTTACAGGAATAAAGCAAATACATATTGTCAATAATATTATGCCTTTTTGGAAATTCCATTGGGTTTTATGAGTTCCAACGTTCATGAAATAAATAATATATAAAGTAAATTAATGTGAGGAAAAACTGAATTGCAGTGACAGGGGTTTATTACCTGCTACCAGTGGTTCTGACTAGGCTCCAAACCTCTGTGTGCCAAGGCCAACACTTGCCAACCTCAGCACTTCAAACTGTAGTTAATATTTATACCCGTGTGTGTAGCCAACATTTTACTGTGTTCAGTATTTGACACTTTAGGTTCTTCTAAAAGAGCCCAGACAACGTCCTTCAAACCGGTAGCTCCAGACTTGTCTCGTCACCAAGCATCAGATCTGCCGAGTGTCCTTGAGCAAGGCACCGACTGACCCTGCAACCGGACCTCCGTCCGCATTGGATGCAGCAATTGGCCTACAGCTACGGTCAGCAACAGGCGGTCAATTCAAAACCCACCTACACTAATGCATTTTTTTTCCCCCAGGAATCTTTTACCTAGACACCACCTTATGAAGAGATACAATGAGAATTGGAAAGACTGATGAATTTGATCTTCAGGCTTCAGTGGAGGAGCTAAATTGAGCTAAAACTCTTAGTAAATATACAGAAACGACCTCCACCTCTGCAGATACCAAGGCTATCTTCACACACCCTCAATTAGAAACATTGCTCAGGACTTCAGATGAGTATTTTCACATGCTGCATCAGCACTATTTGCTCCATGAGATGATTCATGTCGCCGTTGCGGCCAGGCAAACTAACCTCTCATTCGGTGCTGCCTGAGCAGATATTTGGTTTTCATGGACATTGTTTACATTTTGAACGAGCCTGACAGAGTCAGTTCAAACTGGTTTTGATTAAAATAAAACAAAAAAACGCAGAGAGGCACGGGTTTATAGCTTTTGTTATCGTCAAGCTAACCTACAAAATGACCAAAACCGACAATGAAGTTCAAAGCAACAGTACGGCTCCGTGACTCGTTATAGTTTCTAATCCTCTAGATCTATATCTACAGTAGATCATTTACTGTCATTGACCCAACCTGGCTCACACTGGTCTGAAATAGGACCAGTTTTTCCATTGATGGAGGCTTGCTCCGGTGCTGTGACAGATGCCTCATCAATAATGCTGGACGGACTAATCATAGCACGCCATCACATGCTCAGCAACGCCATGTTTAACAGCACTTTTCACATGTACACTGACATTCATACACTGTCACAGTACAGCGCCTGCCTGCCATCAGAAACATCACATACAATGTGATGCACATATTCTGTGGGCGAAGATGCTTGTTAATAAAGGCGACTATTCTGTTCTGTTCCGCATTATCGAAACACTACATCAGCTGGCCCTGATGAGATGCCTACGATAACTGGAGTACGACCTAATCAGCTAGGAAAATGTACTAACTGCAAGTCGCTTTGGACAAAGCATCTGCTAAATGCTGTCACTGTAAAACCTCCTCATCTTATCTCAGACCCAGCAGGCTGTGTCAAGCGTGAACCTTGCCTGCCATGCCAACGGTGCTAGCAGGAATGCCCTCTCCAGTATGCCTTCTCCGGTGGATCTGGTAAGAATGCTTTTCATCACGCCAGTGAATAGACAGCACTTGAGCAAACCCCCGGACTCCAGCTCTCTCTCTCCCCCTCATCGCAGTCGGGACAACCGGTCGCTCCGGGCTTGCTATGGCGAGCACTCCCACACGCGTGTTAACGTTCGAGGCCGGTGTGGTGTGATACAGGAGGGTTGACCGCGGTCCGTGTGTGCGTGTGTCACTGTGTGCTGGCAGGCTGGGGAGTGCAGTCATGGGAGTGAGTGAGTGAGTGAGTGAGTGTTTGTGCTAGGGTGCAGTTTGGATAAAAGGTCTCTCAGGGAAAGTACTGAATAAATGTTTTGACGCGCATGAAAAAATATTAATAATTGACTGATCATTTGTATGTGGCAGAGAGACGGAAAGACACAGACAGAAGAGAGACAGAAAGTGAAAATGACAGAGAGAAAGAAAAGAGGGAGAGAGAGAAAGAAAAGAGAGACAGACAGAAAGACAGAAAGAGAGAGAGAGAGAGAGAGAGAGAGAGAGAGAGAGAGAGAGAGAGAGAGAGAGAGAGAGAGAGAGAGAGAG
>JAODLI010063679.1:0-36579 GCA_027575585.1 Percopsis omiscomaycus
TAGAACACTGGAGTGATAGTTGCTGGAAATGGGCCTCTATACACCTATGTAGATATTGCACCAAAAACCAGACATTTACCACATTAGCAATGTATAGAGTGTATTTCTTCAAAGTTAAGACTAGTTTAAAGTTATCTTCATTGAAAAGTACAGTGCTTTTCCTTCAAAAATAAGGACATTTCAATGTGACCCCAAACTTTTGAACGGTAGTGTATATATATATAAAAATATATACACACACACACACACACAGTATAAATACATAATGTTGATCAATTACGTCTTTCACAAGTGTCTCAAAACCTAAACAGTTCCTGAATGTTCCTATGGCACATTGGTGCCATAGGAACATTGATGGACATGGATGGTAGTTCAAGAGTTTGACAGGTTATATTTATTTTGCCAGGTTTACCAAAGTAAGCAAGTTTTGGAACTTTTTTGGAACAGTTTTGGAACTGCCTGATTTTGTGATATACAATACAAATCATTTGAAGTTTGAATAAATTATCAAATCACCCCACAACACAAATGACACCACCACCACTGGTTACATCAAATCAGCCACATGCAGCTTCTAATAAAAACTACATTAGCCATACTGTAATCCACTTGATCTGGTATCACCAATGAACATATAATCATTAATTAATAGAATAATACTCACCGCAAATTTCAAACTGGATGTAACTCTGGAATCTAGTTTAGCACCGGTGAGATCCATAGCCTTGCCGTTTCGAGAGGCAACCCGTGCATAGGTCTTCCTGTTTGTGGAGGGGTCCACGAGCTCTCCGTAGTCCTGCATCCTCTCACACACGTTCTCCATCAGATCCAAGAGATTTCCTTCTGAACGCGCGAGAGGGACCTTTTGTTTGGTCACAGCACCAAAACACAAAAATGATTTTTAATTAATTCTAATAATACCTCTGTTCACCATGGGCCTTTAGAGAGGTCACATAATTATAATAAGTAGTATATTGCATTTGTTTGCGCAAACCATTTTCAGAATGCAAATCCAGTTGGAAAATCACCCATTAGCCATCATAAGACCTCATAAACCTCCACTGTGAAACAAATTATTAAACAAGCCAACAAGTAAGGTATTGGTGTTGACAATTTAGTTTCATATAAATGCACTGTTGCATGTCTTTATTACAGCCTTACCTCTCTAATGGATTGGCTGCCATCTGGATTGATTCTAAACGATCCCGTCTGGATCATTTTCTTTGGATCTATCTGCAAAATGGCCCAGTCCATTTCGTCTACTAGTGCCCTGCATGCTATGGAGAAATTGAACATGGGATAGTCTCGATTGACTGCTATGAAGGTTCGCTCAAGAAACGCATTGGAGTGTGGGAACCTACCTCCACATCTGATGTCCTGCCCTTGCCTGGCTCCTTCAGACAGGTTCATAAGGAGACAAAGCACCACACATGATGTGAAGAAGACTACGGATTTCTTCATCTCGTATCTAATTGGAAAGATTTTATTTCATGTTAAAAGCACATAAGCCCTGACCGGTGAGTGTGTTCGCCTGAACATGACCAGCTAATCTAATTCCCGGTTCCCATTCTGTGCAGAATGATCTCTCAGACGCAATATCGTGGATTTTTGTAAACTGCAAACTTTCTGCAGATTGTTGTCCTGATAGCGCTTTCAAGTTGTAAAACTTTACAGGGAACTTACAAGTTTTTAGCAGCCACCAGCGGAAGGGATTACACGCTGTTCGGTCACATTCAATAAAATGTGGTGACGTAGGCAACGGAGACGCCGGCGAGACTGCCAAGAAAGAAAGTGCCAGAAAAAGAGTGTGGGCAAAACCGTAAATAAGTATGTGAGACGCGCAGCGCTCCCTTGTGGCCAGGAAGTGTACCCGCAGCCACAAAACCATACTGATGCAATACGGTTGTAATAACTGTCATGCTAATAAAGATTAATTGAATTGGTACAGTAAAAATCGGCACAAAAAAAGTTTGGTGCTTTAATAGTATTTTACTCCAACTACAGATCAAAAATATATTTATGGTTTGTATCATTGTGTACATGTCATAATTAATCCATGAATATACTGTACATATCAACCAATTAGAAGTGTATCTACATGCTCAATTAATATAACAAACATTCATATGATTTACTCTGGTTGTATATGTAACTAAGTGCGTTCCAAATAAAATGTATTATTATTATTATGTACAGCACATGACAGATGACAGAAGAACAGATGGATTTTGAAAAAAAGAAAAGGGACTTTGCGACTTAGAAAAAAAAATGTTTAGAATTTGAAAACTAAAATGTATTTTTACATAATGATTTTTATTGGAGTAGCCAGATAATCTTTGGGAATGTTTACATTTAATCTGAAGGAAAATACACATGCTTCAATATATACATAGTATATAATAGCTTCATTGACATTTCCCTCAGATTTATATGAACAGTATATAAACTTACTTTAAATACAAATAGTAACAAGTGTACACACATTTTATAACATTACACAAGATCTTAATGGCATTTTACTATATTAAAAGGGGTAGTTGAATAAAAAGATTATCTGATCCTGAATCTGTAACTAAAGATAATCCACTTTATCCTGATACATTAGAGAAGTTATTTCATGGTTTAAGTCAAACTTTGATTTTGATCTGTGTTAAAGTGAGATTGAGAGAAAATAGTCCCAGCTAAAACTACATTTAGCAACAACTTGATGATAAATAACAGGTCACATTTCCCTCAAAAATCAATAGCCTTACATTTTCTTATGTATGTTGTGGCTCTTATTAACCCCATTATACACTCTCAAATGTACAAAGTGACAACATCAATTCTGAGTAGTAAATAAGAAAAAACATGAAAAAATTTGGAACTATACCTTTAACACTAGAATTGTACAATAAATTGCTCACCATTAAAGGCATTACAATAGTATAAAAGCAAGCTAACACTTTTGGAATTGAATGGACTGGAGTTAGCAGCGTTAAACAAACCATGTAACACATTCCCAAATAATTAGATTTAATTAAAGATATATATTTATTATTATACTATACTAGTTATTTTACTAGGCCTTATTTTCTTTGAGAAAATGCAAAACTTTAATATTGTTTGTTTTGACTGTTTAGAATGAGTCAGTTTAGTGACAAATTTGATTTCAAGTAATTACATTTTCATTGCCAGAACTAAAATGCTCACCTTTTAGTGAGAAATTACTGTTATGGCATTACATAGCATAAAAACATTACTTCATAGTTTGTCTTCATCATTAATGTTTTTCTATAACTGACTGGTGGTCATAAATGTATTAATGCACTAAATGTGTGACATACTAAGCATTAAAATATTTTACAATTTACAGGAAATTTTGGTTAGAACATATCGACAGGCTGGTATGGCGATCCCAATCAAAAAAGTGTTATCTTATCTTAACAATGGTAAAAACAAGTTAAAATGCAACTAACCTTTAAATAGGATCAACCACCCACTATAGGAATCATGGGTGTTTTTATTTGCCATTGATAGTTTTCCAATTTGCAAACTAAAATTGGGGTCTGCAATTCTCTTTGGTGGTCCAAAAACTAGGAATTATTGCTTTACATTTGATCAGGCACGCAAGGCTGTAAAGGCCACAGTAGACACATTAAACAGTGGAAGGTGTAAGAGGAACCAGTACAGGCCTAGCTTCAGTGGTCCCACCCTTACAGTACAGGAGATCACCTCTCATCACTCAGCCAATGAATTCGAGTCCATTTCATTCAGTAAATAAATGTCCGTGTGCCCTGACAACCCCAGACGCACCTGAAAGTAAACAAAGGCAAAAGGAGACAGTCAAGAAATAATTCACATTTAGTTGTGGTTTTCATTATAGTTAATTACAAACCTTCTGTATTTACTGGAGTACAGAAACTACTTTCTATAAGAAAGCACCAATCTACTCCTCCAATACATGTCAAATAAATTTAAATTATGACATAACTTGTCTCCATATCCTGCAGACAAAAAAGGGGCAACGAGGATAGCTTTGGCAGAAACAGATATGGCCATCCTTCATAGCAACACACCAGATTAAAGGATAGTCCTAAACTTTTTGCGCAGCCTAACAGCGTTTAGTCACTGTAATTGGAGAGTAGAAAAGTGCTTACTGACAGATAGTAGGCCTATACTGGCCCTTGTACAGTCAGTCGGCTCCAGGGATCTGCAGTCCCAACACTTATCTTAACATGGTTCAAATTAACAGATTTTTTTGGTGCAAATTCAAAATTGAACAGCACATTTTTCAATTTGCAATATTTTTCAAATTAAAATACTTTTTTGGTTGGGAAATAATGTTCTTTGACAATGTTTGAAAGCAAAAGACTGCAGATACCAAGTTCTGCTAATATTGGCAGTTAAATGATTAATCAAATACATGGAAATGAAATTTAAAGTGTTACAACATTATAAAGTGATTCAGTTATGAGGAATAAAATCATATTCACTGATCAGTTTTGACAAGACTATTCCAAGTTTAATTTTCAGAGGGAACAGTGGAACAGTAAACATGCTCACCTGAGGTAAAAATGTTATCCCCACCCCACCCCCCACCAATTTGTTTATTTACCACGGTGAAATATTTTGTCTTTTCATCTCAGTGGGGAATCATGTTTTTATGCATACAATTTCACTTGGTCAGAAGTGCATGAAAATATGCTTCACTTTTAAAAGGCCTGTACCAATCTGCCTAAAAAGTCAGAAGGATCATGTCTTCCAACAGCTCAATAAATAATTAAGAAGAAAACATCTTTATGTAAAAGAGGCAAGTATTCTACTTACTGCATGTGCTTCCTTTTCAAAGAAACTGCGAGCTTGCAATGTAAGTATACAATAGGCATCAGCATTTTAACATTGATACAATGTACCTTCCTTTATGTTAATTGTTTTATTACTGGTACAGACAAATATATCCCCCGGGGAAATGTGCTTTGTCTTTTATTTTTAACATCAAGACACAAGAGACCTTTAATGTCCACATATCCATGACTTTTCATTTATTTTGGATACATGGTGGGCTTTAGTAGCAAAGGAGAAAAAGGTATATAATGTAAAAGAGCATAAACCAGTATCATTAAACTCATATCTACAGAACACGTCATTGCTCTGGGCAATGGTTAGCATACATCTTTTACATATCTTGACAGTCTGTTACATATCTTTATATCTTGGTGAAAACGGTAAAAAAATAATTTACGGTTTAGCCCCAGGTTAGTACCCCCAGAACATAAAGAATAATGACTTGGCTTAATAATGTGCGAACACCACCACAAATGTTTTAGAATACATTTATATACTAGAATAACCCAGGAAAACAAGAAATAGCTCAATGTTAAAACAAGAGCTGACATTTTACAATAATTAAACAGACACTCCTCCCCATAACTGTCCTTGTGGTTGAAACCAGCTACAGAAACATTGTTTTTGAAGTTCATGCCCATCCCGCAACTAGGTGCCAAGTGGCTTGCATTAATCTCTACTCCTCATCCTACAGATCTCATAGGCTAATAAGAGTTCTCTACCCCTCCCTCCCTACAGAAGCAAGACATAAACAGTGAGCTGGGGTGAAAATATGGGGTATTAATGACCAAAAGTACTCCAGTAAGAAATGTCTTCACATTTCCAGGGCTCTACAATATATATAGCTGGTGTTTCATTTTAGAAGTTGTATAGACGACCTAAAAAAAGCTACAAAATGTCAACACAGCAACATGTAATGCAAAATATTCAGTGTATGTCATAAAAGGTTTAAATGTCTGTGTAAGAACAGCATCCAAGCTGGTGGGTAGTGCCTTGCAGCGGCCTAAGAGTCGTACTCAGCCTGTTCCTCTATGAGCACAGTGGGTCTGTTGCTTACCCTGCTGCCACAGTCCAGACAGGATACCCCCAGGGCTATTAAACACTGCCACACCTGACAGCAACCACAAGGAGGGGAGGAATTCAGCATTAGAAATGTCACAAAATGTAAATTTCTCCTTGGTGTTCAATAAAGCTTCATTAAAAATTATTGTACAAGTAGAGTATTTAAGAGAATATTTATCATTGTGAATTATGCAATATTATATTATTGGAGGCTTGGAAGAGACCTCAAATTTAATTACTTAAAATGCTAGTTTTGAATGATTTATTTAGTAGTGACCTTGTCTATATGATACAGTAGCCAATGAGCTTTACCATTTAACAGATATTCACTATTTGCAACAAGAGTGAAGGTGGGTAACATTATAACAGGGAAGATTAATAAGGACTTTCCACAGGCCTATGAAAAAATAGTGACGCGCCTGGCACACGAGATTTTTATTGACATTGCTGCACGCACCATGGCCACAAAAGCTGAACCAGGTGCTGCCACAAAAAAAATTAATTCTTACATGTTTGATACTTTAAAAAAAAAGACTCCAATATATGAAAGGTTTTTGAGTTTCTGGTTGGAACAGCAGAAAAACAAAGGTCTTAGTGGTGAACTGGACTTACCAGGTAGCCAACAAAGATGAGGTAGGCCAATGAGACGAGGGAAGTGATCACGTAGAGCAGAACACTGTTTAGGGACATCACATAAACCACCACAAAGTACATGTTGATGGCACAAACCACCAGGATTAGCACGCTTCCACCAATCTTCCATGCCCTGAAGACAACAGGCACACACTCGGTTACAATGCTGATCAGAAACAGGTTATAGAGTTGATTATAATTCATAGTTAAAAATTTGATATAAAAACTGAAACATTTTACTTACAATCCATTTGCAAAGTCACTCATTATGGATGTCAGGCTGGTGAAGGTTAATATTGGGATCAAAGCAAATGGTAACTGTTGGAGGAGGAGAGACTTTGTAATTATTAAGGCTCACCACAATGGACCATGCCTCTGTGGAGGACAAAAATATTGGGTAGGATTGGGTTAAACGCACTACGAGAAGTTTTGTGACGAAGTGACGAATGTGTTTGTACTGACAAGAATAGAACATAGAGCTATTTCAGTCAGAATATCAGCTGTTTTACAAGATGTATCGCAAACAATAACATTTCAGTCTCTTGTGCCATAAAGCAGCCACTCGGTGGCAAGCATTGGGAATCATTATAAAACTGCCAACTTTATCACAGATGGTCTCATTTTCTGCATAACAATATCTCAGCAAGTTAAAGAGGCATAATTACAGCCAGAAAGGTCAAACTTTAAAGGGCTCTTATGAGAGCCTAAAAGAAAGTCCATAATCCTCAGACCTGCATGCTCTGCAACACGTTGAGGAAGTCGTTCATCCCCGTGAGGCTCCTAACATCCTGGAAGATGGCTACCAGCAGCGTAGGCGTGATGGCGATGGAGCGGGTCAGCAGAACCCGTGCGAAGCGGGACCATCGCAGGTTTAGGAATCCCTTCAAAAAAATGGAATGTTTGAGAGAAACGCAGAGTTAACACAACGGTACACAGAACGTGGGGTTTAGTTGAAAACATCCACATGCATTATCTGTTGATGCAGCACACCAACATACATTTGCATGCCTACTGTACCTCCATGACAAACTGTCCCGAGTAGGTGCCCGTCATAGTGGAACTCTGTCCTGCAGCTAGAATCCCTATGGCCCAGATGTAGAGGGCAGCAGGACCAAAGAAACACCCCAGGACCACCCCCTGAAAGTTAAGATCACAGTGGTTGAACATAATACTCACTTAAAGCTGCAATCTCAAACTTGTTCATATAAATAAATGGCTGTTTCGTTCACTGGGGTAAGACAACACAACAGTGATTCAGCCTAGTGCTTTATGAAATCTTTCCAGGAGTAGTTCTGAATGTTTTTATAATGCTATCTAGAGGCTTGATTGTTGCAAATGCCACCATATGGTCCAGCATAAAAAGTAAGCCCTCCTATTGACCACTGTATGGTTTTTAAGTTTACTTACCACTTACTTAAAGTAGGTGTCACCAAAATAAAATACATTTATGTTTAAAATGCCCAAACTTACCCCTTTATAAATGTCCACCTCCAGCGTATTATTGTTAAGGGGAAAAAGGTCTGTGTGAGGGCTGCCACTAGCATTGCACTTTTCATTCTGTAAAAAAAAGACAATACATTGGCCAATTACTGTCTGCTGGGGACAAATTATTTACTCTACGGTATACGTATGGATGGGTAAAACAACTATCTATACACAGTACACACCACTTGAATATTGCTTTTATCATAGAAGGCCTCAGCAAACACAGCTACGACAAAGACATTGATCAGGAAGGAGATGAAAAGGGCAATTGTTGACTCGATGAAGTAGTACTTGTTGGCTTCCTTTACTTCTTTCTTGTTGCTGCGGTCTATTTGCCGAGACTAAAGGAAAATATAAATGGGGAACGTTGATTAAAGGTTAAACATTAAAAAAAAAAAATACAGCCTGAAAAACAACAACTGAAACCTTCTTTATAATTGGTTGTTTTCAGTAGCAGTTTGCTGAGCTAAAATTTTCACTATAGTGCCACCCAAAGCTATCACAAGACATGGTGGAATGAGCTTCCTGTAGCTGTCAGGACAGCAGAGTCACCAAAGTTCCACTGGAGACCCACCTGGGAAACTCCCCCTGTTCTAGCTCTTTTGTTGCATCATGTAATGACCTGTTAGCAACTAAACCTGAAGTACTTACTGTAGAGCTACGTTATCTTTACTATACGTATGTATCTTTACTATACAACTGAGATAGTAACTAATTTAACCCTCATGACTGCCAGTGTCACTGTTCTAGAATTGACAGATCGACAAAGTCCCTTTGGATAAAAGCATCTCCTGAATGACTAAAATGTTCTAATGAACCAAAATAAAACTGTGTGGGTGGACAAGGGGCTTTGAAGCTGTGCACTCATTGCACCTTGATATAATGTCTCGCACAGCAGCTGAAAGAGACAAGCAACCAACGGAATTAGTTTCTAACCTTGACGAGAGCTGAGTGCAAGTAAATGTTGTGTGGCATGATAACAGCTCCTACTATTCCCACTGCCTGCTCCAATTGCAGAGGCCCACAGCCCTCACAGTAAGGCAAAAACATCCCCTTCAGCAGGGCTCCTTGGTCTGGCTTCACCAGAACATACTGCGGAAAGATAAAGAGTTATACATTGACATGAAATGGGCTACTTCTTATACCCAATCAATATTGTGGAATATTAAAAGGATAAATTAAAAGACACAAACCTCATAACCAAAACTGATAGCCATTATGGTGATGAGAAAGCCAAAGAATGCTTCAAGCTTCCTTAGGCCTATAAGGAAATTGGTAGTTTAGTGAACAAAGAGACATGGGCCAACATTTAACACAGTTACTTAAGCAGTGGTGTAACAAGACCTACCATACTTATCTAGAAACAGGAAGACAAACGTGTCGATGATGGTAATGAGAACACCTGCCCACAAAGGAATCCTAGGAGGGGAAAATTTGTCAAATCATGTTTTCCTGACCAGTAGAGAAATTGACATAATACGATGTGTACACACACACACGACAGTGTTTGTGTACAAACTGTACCACAAAGAGAAAGCTTTCGCACCTTCCCACAGAGAGGAGATTGAAAGCGATGGCACAGCCGATGACTTCCTGCATGTCTGAGCCAATAATTGCCAGTTCCACCATAAGCCAAAGGATAATTCGTGGAACCTAAAAATGAAAACAATAATAGGAAAAAAGAAAGATCTTATGAGATTATGTAAAATCCCAGATAAAAAGGAAATCGTAGACTGGTTTAAATGAGATAGCCATCTGAAACAGCAATTCAATCTGCGTTTTCACAAGTCCCACAGCCTACGCTATCCTAGACTTATGGTTTACAGTTACAGTCTCTGTTCACAAGACAACCCTTCTCAGTGTAGGAGAAGCATTGTCGACGCACGCTAGTCTTTTGCTACAGCGCTGCCCTGCCTGTTGCACTACTCCTGCCCATTATCTTTATTTAGTATCACTTTGTATGCTAAAGTAACATTGTTAACAACAAAAAATAGAAAATAAAGTATGAAGACACATTTTAGGCATCTTGAGCTTGGTGTGTGTGTATGTAAACAGAGGTCTGTGCTCACAATAGGATACTGGCGATGGCACATTTCAGCCAGGTGCATCCCCGTAACAACTCCCAGGCGGGCTGCCAGCCTTTGCAAGAGAAGTCCGATGATGGTGGCCCCTAGAAGTACCCACAGGAGCTGACAAGTGGAGAATTAGCACAATTAGTAATAGACTGAACTGTCAGTATGAACTGTCATTATGAGCCTCTTTGCTTTGCTGACGGGGGTCTATTTACCTTAAAGCCTGCTTTAGCGCCAGACTGCAGGTCAGACTCTATGTTGCCTGGGTCCAAGTAGGCAATGCTCATCAAAAAACCCGGTCCAGTGAAAGCCCAGAGTTTACGGAAACTGAATATCTGTTAAAAAAAAATAAAAAAAAAACATTAAATAAAAAAAAGAAAATTACTAATTTATTTATTTGTTTGTTTGTTATGAATGTAATAGTTCTAGCATAATTCTAGTATAGAATTCTACATGTGATGCAATTGCCTGATGCATTCAGTAGACAACAAAGGTTAGACAGCAAGGACCAATCAAGATTCGCTGTGGACTGTGGGTCGTTACCTGGTTGGCGTCCTCTGGAATGGGCACCTTCTCATCCAGGTAGGTGGAGAAGTCCTCCTCCTGGGCCATGGGTGAGGCCGGAGGAGAGATGGAGCTGTACAGAGTGGCCTTGCCGAGCCCATTCTCCTGAGGTGAGGCCTCTGTGACAATGAGGAGAGCAATTGAAAGGCAACCGTTACGGTTTTACACTTTATGACAACACAACACAAATGTAAATAAACAAATGCCACAGAACACAGAAGTTGAGATTTAAAACTTGATCAAGAAAAACTAATTTGTTATGAATTTAGCATAAGACTTTATCATAAGACAAAAATACAATAATGATAACATGAAAAGGTATAGTTTGGGCCACATCGACCTGAAATATAGGAAACACCAAGCTTGTAAATCCTGAACCCAATGACTCCATAGATGAACTGTACATGTTTTACAAAATGCAAAAGTACAAGGTAACATAGGATTAAAGATTAACTCCTGGTCTTTATATAATGGCCAATATAAAAAAATATCTATATAATAAAAAAAAGAAAGAAAAAAAAAAGGGGGGAGGTAATTACCCAACTGATTAAAATAAACTTGCAGTGTCCCAAAGTAAATTGAGAATAATTATAATGTATTTGTAAATAGCAAATCCAATGAGCTACACACTCGAGTAGCCTCCGTATTCTGTAAAAGTTTTAAGGGCAGGGACAACTGTGGGGATGGCTGCAACCTGTTTAGATTAAAATTAAAAGAAGATTAAAATGTGACTTCTATCATCATAATAATTAGAGAGTAGAAAACTTGAACTAACAAAGCGACTGCAGGCGGTGCAGGGTTGTTGAAGTAGGACACCAGCACTCAATGAAACAGATTGAACTATGATTTGAACATGTAAAATATTATGCCTAATGTCTGCTTTACGTGAGAAATATTCTGAATCCTAAATAAGTGCTAATATTGTATTGTGTCAGATTACCTTTTAGTCACAAGCACTACTGAAAATATAATTTTATAATGTATTTAGCCTACTCACTGAGTTTGAAGCATTCATTCTTTTCTCCCATCATATCTTTCGCAGGACAGTAGCAATGCGTGCTCCTCAGACAACTTAGTCATAACAATGACTTTGCACCTTCCAACTTGTAACTATGACTTTTTGGCTTCCTCATTTTGAAGATGAATAAGGAGGAATAGAGGGAACCATTTTCCATTACTGTGCATCTTTCAGATGCCACACGATCCATAGAAACACACTAAGCTGAATGTCCAATGCAAAGCTGCTTTGGGGATTCATTCATTATTTCTTAAAACAGAAGAAATAAATACATGTGTATGGTTATAATAGTCGAAAGCATCAGTCCATTATGTGGTTGACAAAAACAGGTCAAAATGTACTCCACATAATAAACCTCAGTCCGTCACACACACTGTTGTAGACTATACATTCTACATGTCTGCTGTGATGATCAGGTCTGTTGTCATAAGCACCCACCTTCCAGAGGTTGAGGCAGTAGTTCTCCATCTCGCTCAGTGCTCATCAGGGCAGGCTGGTGGATCCCTGGAAACGTGAGGGATGAATGTCAGCCTCCCTGAAGAAAGAAAAACAATGGCTACACTGGAATGAGACAGCGGCATAAGATGCCGTTCAGCCCAATCATCCGATACACGACTTCACCCTACTTTTGAAAGTTTCCTTTATTTCTTTCTATCTTACTTTCAGCAGACCACTGTCTATGACAGTGAGGGCCAAAAGGAGTGTCTGCTACAGAAGAAACTCTTCATGATACATGCTTTAACACCATCAAATATATCATTGTGTCTGAAAATTCAAGGGGCCTCATGTGGTTGGTTTTACCAGTACTTATTACTTTACCATGAACTGTTATCCTAAGCAGCTTTAATTGTACTTGCATTTCTTTGATGCTAAAGCAAAAAGGATAACTGTGTGGTCTTTTCTGATGTGAAATAGCTTGTCACAGTGAGGCAAAGTTAATACTATGACTAAGCACCATTGTTTCTGCTCGTAGGAATGCTTGTTTCCCCTTCTAGAGTTTCAGGAAAATGCCAAGTCCTAACTTCATTATCCACTGACCTGCCTTAATGATCTGTCATTTAGCACACAGACTATACATATAGTGTATAATTCAACTTACAACCCAAATGATCATGTGCACCATCGTAGTAAAGTTTATAAACTATTTTCAAAAGAACGACTTGTAAAAACAGGCAAGCGTCTTTGGAAGCATGTGACTATGGACCATGTGATTTAAAAGACTGCCTATGACAAGAAATATTTTTCCTTTCTCTTATTTCTGTCATTGCCTCCTAATAATAATAATAATAATAATAATAATAATAATAATCATTACACTTATCAAGATATCCAAAGCACTTTACAATTTATATTTACAATTTTGTCATTGAATGCTTTTTACATTTTTTTTATCCAAAGCGACTTACAAATTGTAATAATAGTAATAGTATAATTAAAACAGTTGGACTAGCATTAAATGATTGTAAGTATTTGATTAGGCTTTTATTATGGGTTAGTAAGTAATTGCATTAGCTCCCCCAATATCCATAAACACCCAGATACTGGGGTGTTTATTAACTTAAGAAAATTAACTTTTATGAGACCCAGTAGGCGAAACAAAGAGGCGCTAGGGAAATGAAACCTGATATGACATCGTATTATAAAGCTATGAATACATGCATTCATGCAGTGCAGCCTATCCCAGCTGACTTGCGATGTGCCCAGGTACTGTAATATTTTACCAAAATCATATTCATTCTACTTGTGTCAGTAATGTAGGATAGTCTAGTGGTCTAGAAGGTCCTTTCCCAGCTGAAAAGCCTGGATTTAGTCCTTGAGCAAGACCCAACCCCTACCTGCCCATAGATATTTGGAGACACTGTAGGTTGCTTTGGATAAAAGTGTACTAAATTGTAATAAGTGACTTTGTATATCTTTACTCCACAAACACATCTTTATAATTGTACTTTACCCTACAAAAGGCACTCAGCATTTTCAAGTTGTGCCATGCATCATTTCTAATAAATACGCAATGTAAGTAAGGAACAAGTATTTCACGTTAACATTTAGGCTGTTTTCTATATGCCTGTCATAAGCTATTAGGCAACATCTGACTTTTTCTGTGCCACTTATTCACTTCTGATTCACACTTCCTTCTCCTTGCATAATGAATTTGTAAATGATCTTTCCTTGTCTTAAGGAGACATACTGTAAGTAGGCATAATCTACACAGAACAGGCATACAATCACATTACATTTAGGTCTCCTCCCAAACCGACAAATACATGTCACACCCACCCCTAAGCTACTTGAGCCCAAGACGACTAAAATCGTTCGCAAAATTGTCTTATTTATGTGATGTTGTGTATAGAGCAAAGACATGATTCAGAATTTCAAATATTTAAGAGGAAAGAAAATCAGACTTATATTTTTAGGGCACCTTCATAAACATAGTTTACAGACTGTTGGTATTCTGTTTTGCTTAGACTAATTTCTAAGCAAAACAGAATACCAATAGTCCAATAAAAGGAATTCTAATTAGGGTGAGAGGAAACAGGGGGTATAATATCACGGGTTGATAGTTGTAACTTAGCTTCAGACACGTCACGTTATTCACTGTGCTGATCTTCCAACTAATTTCTCTCTCAAAATAAAACAAAGTGTTGTTTTACAAAGACGCATTGAGCTTGATCTTGGTTTTGGCTCTACCAAGGAGGTTATCCTTGGCTATATTTATCTTAGCCATCTCAATTCTTCCATTTTATTATATTGTACAATTGTGCCGTTACTGAAGGATCTCTTTTCTATTACAAAACGAATTTATAAAACGACGTGAATAACTTTAAATAGAGATGTTTCGTGGGATTCAAGTTTCAGACTACAACCTTTGGTAATCCAAAATGCCAGTACGGTACCGTAACGCTACTAGGTTACCGTAGTCATTGACCGTAGGTATTAAAGGGCTCGAGCTAACGAGTTGCCAATTTGCTATGTAGCTAGCCTGCTAAGTAGCTAGGCTGCTTGACCTAGTAAACAAAGGAAACAAAGTTGCCTTACCTGTGCAAGCCTATACTCAGATGAGTGACACACGTATTGAATATAGCCACACAGCTCCGTTTGAAACCAGGTAGAATAATAGCAAACAGCTAACTAACTAAAATGCTAGAAGTGACATATTCCATGTCACCTGCCGGTTAGGGGTTGGAGGCCGAGATCTGGAGAAACGTGGTACAGCTCAAACTGTTCTCATTCGCCAAGAGGCACGTTCAGGCGAGCCAATCCGATGCGGAATAGATACCATGGTGTAAATACAGCTATGGGTTAAACATGCCAAAAAGATGATTTCAAACCCCAAAACGATGACCACCTAGATGGCAATACGTCACTGTCAGCATAACGATAGCAACAACTAACAGTCACTAATAGCGTGGAGAACCTCTTTTGCATGCTCAAATCTGCATAACTCTCCCATCTCTCCTTATTTGTGGCTGCTGTTAGTATCGCGATATCTCACAGTCATGGTTTGCAGAGCTGTAGACTGCTGCAGTTAGCCGTGTAGCTATTTAAGTTTGTAGAATGGCATTTAGCTAAATCAATCCAGGAGGCATCGGATAGATTAAGACATGGGATTACTAAATATAATTGACCAGGTAATGTGGATGGCACAGCACGCGTAGTTTTACTAGTAAATCTATCAGAAACATAATCTAGCCCGCAATGTATTTACTCAGCATTTACTGTATTGTACTGTAGGCTACTGTAGATTTCCATTGCTAGCTGGGTCACCTGCCCCCAACGTTTACGTTGTGTAATTGTGTTAAGCCGGTTCCTAAACCAATATAATGCAAAAGTGACATGTTCACAAACCTACACTGGACTGAATAATTATTGCCAAACCACGTCATAGAACATAGAACTAAGGCTATTGTCAATGCACGGCACTGCCACTTGTTGACTGGCCAGAGCAACTAATTCAATTTATTTTGAGTTCCATGGTAAACAAAAGCCTAACCCCGATGTTTTTCCAAGACGCACTGAACATAACTTTGTGGGAACTTCCAAACCTACTGATAAAATGAAGTAGAGACAGTAATTACCGTAGTTGAGAGGGTTTATGGTAACCTGACGCGCCACATGGTTTACACAGAACCATCTGGGAAGTCGTCCTTGGATTATGGGACAACATGTTTAAAGCCATGTATTCTGCACACACTGCATGCTTTGCATTTAAACCTGGAAACTACTATCTCTTTTCTATGCCACTGTAAAAAAAAAAAAAAAAAAAAAAACTTTGTTAATTATGCATGCCAAATGAACTAGTACACATACCACCCAACACACATGTGCTAGTAATTGGTCTTTTCTAATCTCTAACATGTTACGAAAGCTGTCCACAAAGTAATATTTATTAATTCATGTTTAAATGTATTTTTCAGTCTCCATTGGTCCAAGCCATATTCAGCCATAATTTGGAGGAAGTGAACTTTTTGTTGTTCCATAAGGAAGATGTCAATTCCACGGTAATTGTCAGCCAAACAAAATGTTTATGTAATGAAAGCGTTTAGTGATTGGTTAGAACATGAACTGCCCATGTTAAACCGCACAGATTAATGTCTTCTATTCCTTTAAGGACCAAGAACAGCGAACCCCGCTGCATGCAGCCGCTCATCTGGGAGATGTCAAGATTATCGAGCTCCTAATCACCTCAGGTAGCCAAATAATTGCTCTTACTAGGAAATACAGTACTTTAAATAGTATTTACCAAGCCTGTCATCAGCTGGACCATTTATATTTATTTTTAAACTGATCAATGCCTATGTTTACATGCACGTATTCCAACAATGTGATGGTTTTAATATTAGTGGAATATGATGCAATTCTGAGTGATATTCTGAATGATATTCTGAATATTAGAGCATGGAAACAGTCAATAGGCCAGTTATTATATCACACACAGTAATGGCACCTTAATCTAAACAGGAAATCCTAATTAATTCTGTGGCCTCTACAGGTGCCAGTGTAAATGCTAAGGACCAAGGTTGGCTGACTCCTCTACATCGCGCAGCAGCCTCACGAAGTGAAGTATAATGCTGTTTTTAATAGCTACATGATACTACAGGCTAGCTATAATAAAAGTTAAATTGTAAAAGTTTGGTTTCACCATTGTTCAAATGTAGTCTTTCTGTCTTAGAAGGCTGTGGGACTGCTCCTGAAACATGGAGCTGAGGCCAATGCACGGGACAAGTTCTGGCACACCCCGCTCCACGTGGCAGCCACTAACAGGGCTACATGCTGCGCAGAGGCCCTTGTGCCACATCTGCCCAGTTTGGACATCACTGACAAGTCAGGAAGGACGGCTTTACATCATGCAGCTTACAGTTGCCATGGAGAGGTAACAGCCACATCCAAGACTTTTCGCTTATGCGTGTGTTATTAAGCATTTAACAAAAATCGCAACTAGCATGTTCAAAGTAAAAGATGGTCTAACTGAGGGCAGGATAGTCTAGAGAGGTCTGGGTGTTCGACTACCAGTCGGAAGGTCATGGGTTCGAGCCCCAGAGATGGCCTACCTGTATGCATCCACCCCTACCTGCTCCTTAATACTTGTAATTGTACTCATTGTAAGTCGCTTTGGATAAAAGCGTCCGCTAAATGACCTGATTGTAGTTGTAATTTAACCAGTAGCATTGTACTTTCTACAACATTCCTATTCTGCCTAATGTTCATGCCAGGTAAGGGTGGGGAACCAACTCAAAATCACCTTTGTTCTATTCAGTTCTATCACGTTTTGCTTTGGACAGATGGTGAATATGCTTCTTAACAAAGGGGCCAGTGTGAGTGCTCTTGATCAGAAGAAAAGGCAGCCAATCCACTGGGCTGCATACCTTGGTGTGTTGTGTCTATTTAATTAGACTTCTCTTACATTTAGTGTATTTAGATTTAAGTTGGAAATTCTTTCTATGGTGCTTCTTTATTTCTTTCTTTCTTCAGTATATAATTAGAAAATATTATAGTCTGGTAGTTTAAAAAATTGTTACCAGAGATTACCCTCAAAAAGTGGTATTGTTTGTGAGGTGCTAATGCAAAGCACCTGCATATTGTAAAGGTGAATTATTCCTTCAGGCCATGTGGCGATTGTGAAGATGCTAGAGTCTCATTCTGCTGATGTGATGTGTAAAGACGCGTATGGATACACGCCACTCCACGCTGCAGCGGCGAGCGGACAGTTGGAAGTCCTCAAATATTTGCTCAGACTTCAGGTGGAGGTAACCTAACCTGATCACGTCGCATATTCTGCTTCGCTTACCTAGCGTCCTAACAGTTTTGCATATAATAGCTTCATGTTGTCATTACATTATTGGAATAAACTATTTAAATACAAGTCTGGTCAGTATCCTCAATGGCATTCCTTGAATGATAGTTCTAAAAACATAATCTGTATGTTTTAAGAATAGTTTTGTTGTGTTGTGTTGTAGTACATCAGATTTTTAAGCTATCTTTTACCCATACTTTGCATATTATTGCTGTTTAGGAGTACTCACTGCCTGTCTGTGTCTGTCTCTGCTTCTTAGATTGATGAACCCAATGTGTTTGGGAACACGGCCCTGCACATGGCCTGTCACAAAGGGCAGGACGCTGTAGCCAGTGAGCTGGTGAACTGTGGGGCCAATGTGAACCAGCCCAACCACCACGGGTACACACCACTGCATCTGGCTGCCGTCTCCACCAATGGGGCGCTTTGTCTCGAGCTGCTAGTCAACAATGGTGCTGACGTCAACATGCGGGTTAGGAACATTTAGATATTGAATTTGGTGTGCAAAGATGAGATGATACACTCTTGGGGATCATTGAATGCAACTGTGAAGAAGAGCTAATGGCCATTTCCACTTCCTGACAGAGTAAGGAAGGAAAGACCCCTTTACATATGGCTGCTATCCATGGGCGCTTCACACGTTCCCAGATCCTTATCCAGAATGGTAACATCTGCACCACAAACCACTTAAAGCCATTTGTGCAGTATCTAAAGCATCCCACTGTAATACATGTATTATTGAAACGGTGGGTGAACTACTGTTTGATAACCAACCCAACTAACCACCTGTATCTGAACTGATACTCCAGCTCCCAAGCTCTACATAGACACATGGGAGGAGCTAGAACAGATATGGCTGATTTCCTCTTGCCTCTGTCTAGGTGGGGAGATAGACTGTGTTGATAACAATGGAAGCACACCTCTTCATATTGCTGCTCGATATGGACACGAGTTACTGATTAGTACGCTGATGACAAATGGTGCTGACACTGCCAGGTAGGACACAGGCTGTCTGTTAAAGTAGAACCATATATGTCATGTTATCTACTAGGAATTGGCGATATAACCATATTATATTTTCACCAATTTAAAAAGATTTCATAAAGTAGAGATAAAACAGGAAAAATTGACTGTCTATAATGGATCCTTAGCATTGTTGCTATTTCCATACAGTCAGAGCTCCAATTAAATATGGTTAATGCGTATATATGCCGCACAAAGATTGATTGAATATTTACACTTAAAAGTGTTATTTGTTAACTGCTACAATATCTTTGTTGTAATTTTGCAATCAAATTGGTTTACTTTCAACAACATTGCACAAAAAAAGTTGTCCGTAGGGGCTTCACATATCTTGATTAATAAAATTACTAAAAATCTTGTAATAATATATTTTTCCTGTATCGCCCACCTATGTCGCTGATTTAATACCTTCAGTGGCCAATGTCAGGGATTCCTTTTTTGCATTGCATAACACTTCCTATAACAATAACAAATCCTTTTTAATTCTTGTTTTCTTGCCTGCCTGGGATACATTAAACATTTTTACTACAGAACGTTTCCAGATTTAACATGCTCTGTATTATAATCTCACAAGGCAAGAAAATCAGGGGATGCTTCCGCTGCATTTGGCTGGTCTGTACGGGTTTTCAGACTGTTGTCGCAAATTGCTTTCCTCAGGTGGGTTTCTGGTACACATGGCGACTTGTCTTCCTCCAAGCAGTCAAACTTCTCTTAACATAAACCAAGCATTTCCCCTAAAAAAGATTTTAAGTAATAACAAGAAGAAGATGTGTTATCAGTATAGCTGCTGTGCTCTGTTTACTTATCCTTTTAGGTCAATTGTACAATATTGGGTCATCTCCGACCAGTGAACGTATTGCATTGATGGCGTTTGACATAAACACTCCAGACGATCAAGGGAGGACCTGCCTGCATGCTGCAGCCTCTGGAGGGTGAATGGACATGCTTACACACACAAACGCACCAGACTGTATAAGGTTGTTAGTTTTTTGTTTATTTGCTTTTGTGGAACTGAAACAGCTGTGTCCACCAGAAAGCGTCTCGACATGAGATTGAGATTGTCATGATTGGAGAGTATTTTTATTCTAGCAAAAAAAATGGAAGGGCATCATTAAAGAACACTGCTTTGGTTGTAATGAAATAAGCCATTCTCTTTCATTTCTGATAGAAATGTTGACTGTGTCAACTTGCTGCTAAATGGTGGTGCTGACTTGAGTATGAAGGACAAATTAGGAAGGTATGTGGTCTTTTTTTATTTGTATATGTATGTAAGTACGTAGGTACACACACTGGGGTACATTATTTTTTGATGCAAATTGTGTTATTTTAACTCTGTACACCACGATGATGGAGTTTTAAAAAAAATTATGACTGCCTGGTGTCTGGAACCCATAGACTATGCAAGACTATGCTCAATTGGATTCAGGTCTGGTGATTGGCTTGGCCATTGAAGAACATTTTACTTTTTTGTCTTGAAGAACTATCGTTTTCCTGCTGCAGTGTGAAATGCCGTCCAATGAGTTTTGATGCATTTAGTTGAATCTGTGCAGATAAGATGGCTCTGTATACACCTCTGAATTCATTCTGCTACTCATGTTGAAAGTCACATCATCAATAAATGCCATGGACTCAGTTCCAGAGGCAGCCATACTGTACATGCCCATGCCATCCATTACACTGCCTCCACATTGTTTCAGAGGTGGTATGCCTAGCATCATGGCTGTTCCATTTTCCACTCTCCCCTCTTTCCATCACTCTGTTAGAGATGTACACGTGTCTAATCTGTACATAACACATTGTTCCAAAACTGCGCAGGCTTCTTTAGCTATTCTTTGGCAAACTGTAACATGGCCTTTCTATTCTTGAGGCTTACAAGTGGTTTGCATCTTGTGGTAAACTCTCTGTAGTTAGACTTCTCTTGATATTTGTACAGATACACCTACCTGTTGGAGACCGTTCTTGATTTGACAGTTGTGAAAGGGTTTTTCTTCACCAGGGAGACAATTCTTCTGTTGTCCACCTTCGTCTTCCGTGGTCTACCATGCCGTTCACCAGTGTGTTCTTTATTTTTAAAAATTGTACCAAACTGTTGAGTTGGCTAAGCCTAACGTTTTTGCGTTTTACATACATACATACATACATACCTATACACACACACTGCATATACACTGTATATTTGTATATGTATTATGTACTAATACATAGCAAGGCTTGCACATGCACGTGGTTTGACGTGACCCTGTGTTTTCCAGGTCTCCTTTGCACTACGCTGCGGCCAATGGGAGCAGTCGATGCACAATTGCCCTGGTGAGAGCTGGGGCGGAGGTAAACGAGCTAGACCTGACGGGCTGCGCCCCCCTGCACTATGCCGCTGCCTCACACACCTTCCATAGGTGAGAAGAGGGGCACGCACACACACACACACGCGTTTCACTCACTTTGGGAGTCCAGGGTTTGAGCATCCATAGGTTTGAGCATCCACCGGTGTGATTAGAGATTGATAGTCTTATCTGCACGCAGCACACAAAAAGAGTTTTAACATGTATGTTTTTATTTTGTTTTTTTGCAGAGGGGAGATGGACGACTCTGACATTTACCACAACAGTGAGAGAAAAAAAGAGGCCTTTTTGTAAGTCCCTAAATCACTTATAGGCCAGTTCAAACTTCCCACAGCACATGCAAAGAACCCAACAGCTGGCTTCTCTGTTTGGCTCATGGAAAGCAGGCTTGACCTTTAGCCTATAAGACTGCTGTGAATAGGTGTGCATTCACCTCTGTCATCTTGGTTCAGATTTCTCCAAAGTTGCGTAATGTAGCTTATTTAATGCCCAGTGAGTCACTAATATGTGTGTGTGTCTGTGTAGATGTTTAGAGTACTTGCTGGACAACGGCGCAAACCCAGCCCTAAAGAACGGCAAAGGCTACAGCGCTGTCCACTACGCAGCAGCCCACGGGAACAAGCAGCACCTGGAGCTGGTGAGTGGCCTCGCTAATGCTGACGCCAGCCCTCGGCCGCATTCTAAACCTCATCTGACCTTTCCTTGCTCTTCTCCTCTCACTGCTGCAGCTGTTAGAGATTTCCTTCAACTGTCTGGGAGAGGTGGAGAATAATGTTCCCGTCAGTCCTTTGCACCTTGCCGTGAGTACACCTCCAGACCCTTCCCTTTATATACTGTACCTTACACACCAGAAATGTTTAAATTCACTCATTATAGGAAAGAAAAGATTTTAATAGATCTATCAATTTCCACAGAATGACTCCTCTCCATCTTTAAATCAGTGGTTCTCACAAGCAATGAACCACTTTATTTTAATAACATACAGCATTCAAATATACAGTATTAACAACCATAAACTGCAATGGAAAATGTATACAACCTTTTACTGCAGATAATCAAACAAGATTAGAAAGTACAGAGTTCCCCCTCGGTGGCTCTTGACCAACGGTTTTAGCGCCACCCACACAGACGGCTATTCTGTGCTTGTGATACCCTGTCCTTGTCCCTCTCGCAGGCCTACAACGGGCACTGCGAGGCGGTGCGCGTGCTGGCGGAGACGCTGGTGAGTTTGGACCTGCGTGACGCAGAGGGCCGCACTGCCCTCCACCTGGCGGCCCAACAGGGTTTTTCCCAGTGCGTGGAGCTGTTACTGAAACACGGTGCATCCTGCCTGCTCAAGGACCACAGTCATAAGCGGACTCCTCTTCATGTGGCAGGTGTGTTTCTGTGTTTCCGCAATAGGCCGGAAATGTTTTGAGTTAGAGACGCTCCTCGATTTGTGTCCAGAAATCCCCATGTGGTTGACACCACCGTAACGGAAAACATTGTTGTTTCGGTTTGAAATCGATCTAAGAAGCTTTGAGTGCTGAGTGGCTCACACTCCTCTCTACCCCTCCCCCTATAGATATTTTCACACGTGTTCTTCAAATAAATAGTTTGAAAATTGGGATTCTGGACGTGCTATGATTAAATCGACTTTGAAATGAGGATCATACTGAACCATGTCTTGACGTCTATGTGATTTACATGTTGTTCCATACAGTGAACATTGTGCGAGTGTTGAACCTTTTTTTATTTGTCTACATTGTATCCAGCTGCTGAAGGCCAAATGGACTGTCTACTCATTCTGGTCAACAGGAAGGAAAGTGCCGATGTCATCGACAGTGTAGATGTTCAGGGACAGTAAGTCACATTCATTTAGTGAATTGTGTTTTTAAAGTTCTCGTATTACACAATTTCATGGTCTAGTGACGGACATTTACATTACCCCTAGAGGGATCTAACGACCCATGCTGGCAATACTAAGCAACTGAAACCGTAAGATGGTGTGGATTTTGTGCGCAGGACGGCTCTGATGTTGGCAGCTCTGGGCAGCCACACTGATTGTGTCCACATCCTTTTGGAGAAAGGAGCGTTAGTGGATCTGGCAGACAAAAGGGGACACACCTCATTGCACAGAGCTGTGAGTGTGTTTTCAATGTCCTCCCCATAACCTCTTATGACAGTATTTTCCCACCCACTTATTCCCATGCTCTCCCTGCAGGCTGTTATGGGTAGCAAGGGCTGTCTGTCTGCCCTATTGGAGCATGGGGCCTCTGCCTTGTGTAGGGACTCCCAGGGAAAGACCCCCTTGCACATGGCAGCGTCCTGCGGCCACACAGAGCTCCTCCGCGGCTTGCTAACTGCTGCCCTGCAAGCTGACTCCCTTGACTCCATGCTGGACTACAGCAGCTACACACCTGCCCACTGGGCTGCATACCACGGTGAGACACTTGGAACAGGCATTGAGGCAGTACAGTACTACAGTACTAATGTACGCCTACACAGGTGGCTGTCTCTACTATGTCAGTTTGTCAGTCCTATGTCAACTGACACCTTCTTTATGATTGGTTCTTTTGTCTATATACTATTTGCTGACCTCTGCAAAGTTTCAGCATAGCTGCACACAACTTCAACCACAACACAACCCAAATAAGTTGTTTAAACAATCATTGGTAAATTATTCATTTATAATAAATGTTTTGCCTGTGTCTTTAGGTCATGAGGGCTGTTTGCGCATTTTACTTGAAGCCAAACCTTGTAGTATTCAGGAAGGAAACACCTTCAGTCTGCTGCACTGTGCATTGTGAGTACAATAATGAACTAAACTACTAATACAGTCAGTTATGTTGTCTTAGTTGAAATTGGCTGCTTCCCTTTTGGTTAATCAGCATCGCTGCACCTTCTAATTCTCCTTTTGTTCCTGTGTACAGAATCAACAGCCACGAGGGAGCTGTAAAACTTCTACTAGAGACTGTTGGCGCTCAAATGGTTAACATCAAAGACCCCAAAGGAAGGCAAGTGCTGCTGAAATTATTGAAAATGAAATGCCTGTTTGCCAATGGCATTGTAACAAGTTTTGAGGGTTTACATAACAGAAACACACAGCTTCATCCACAGCCTTTTATAACAAGTAAATGTGTACTGAAAATTAACATCATTTGCCGTGACTCTCAAACTCTTCTTTCCTGCCAAGCTGAACTGAGTGCCACTCGTATGGTGATTCAATTCATGTTTGGGAGCTCTGTATCAAAGTGCACATGGCTGAAGGCGGAGGGGTAGAGAATGTTTTGAGCGGAACGGGGGGGGAGTAGAGAGGAATGTCAGCCACTCAGCGTGCAGTTTGGGGTTTGCTCTGAGATTCAAGGTTGAGCAACAACGTTCTTGTAATGCTCCTTTTAACCACCAAGGGGAATTCTACAAATCGAGGGGTGTGCTTGATTTACAGGTGAAGGTAATCTGCCATCATCTCGTGTGTGTGTGTGTGTGTGTGTGTGTGTGTGTGTGTGTGTGTGTGTGTGTGTGTGTGTGTGTGTGTGTGTGTGTGTGTCTTAGGACCCCGCTGCACGCAGCTGCCTACTCTGACAGTGCCGTTGGGCTCCAGCAGCTCCTCGACCAGGGGGCAGAGGTCAACACTGTGAACCAGCAGGGACGCTCAGCTCTGATGGTTGCTGCCGACTGTGGGCAGACTACAGCCATTGGTAGGAGGCTAAATACCAATGGGTATAAATGACTTGACTGGTCTGTCCTCCACTACTCTGTGCCTGATCGCGTCTCTCCCTAACTCTCCTTTAACCTCTGTGTTGATTTAAATGAGAGCAAAATAGGGCCATTTATAAAGGCTGTGACCCTTGTAGATAACCACTAGCTACTCTAATGTGGGTCGAGTGAAGTAGAGCTTGCTCTGCGGTAGAATGAAATCTCACGCTGTGGTTGGATATGTCTGGTTTGTAACCTGTCAGAGATCTTACTGCGCCAGGCTAAGCCAGACCTGACTCTCCTGGATGTCAACGACAACACTGCTTTACACTTGGCTTGCAGCAAGGTCTCTCACTCACACACACTCGCACACACTCACACACACACAAACACACTCGCGCACTTCTTCTGCAATCATTCCCGTGATTCATTGATTTTCTCCAGTCCCCTGATGTGCTGTAATCTTTGTGAGGACGCCTGTGTTGCTATAACACTCTCTGATGCGTTTTGTAGGGCCATGAGATGTGTGCCTTGCTGATCCTTGGAGAGATCAGTGATCCAGCCCTCATAAATGCAGCAAACAGCGCTCTCCAAATGTGAGTTGTCCCCCTTCATTTCTTTCAGGAAATGATAAAAATAGAAGACTTGAGATTGACACAGGGGTGCGTGACAAAAAGCTAGGGTGGGACCTGTGACAGAACACGTGATCTTAAAGGCGCAGTAGGCAACTTTGGGGAATTGAGGAAGAACAACGTCGCTCCAGGTCAGATTGAACCATTCAGGTGTCCCTTCCAATCACAATTGCGTCCGCTACGGATGAGAATTCCGCAGGAAGTCTGTGGCGCTATGGACACATGCATGACTGTGGTTGCTGAACCTTTTTTAGTTCTTAAACTCATGGAGTGACTATGTTATTAATTAATTATTAATTAAATAATTCCTATTAAATGTATTCCTGTTCCTCATGCAGGCCCCTTCATATTGCAGCCAGGAACGGTCTAGCGACTGTAGTTCAGGTGTTGCTGAGCAGGGGAGCAGCTGTGATGGCTGTAGATGAAGAGGGTAAGGCCAGACTGTTACATTAATGTACGTACAGACAGACGGACAGAGTAAATAACACTCCTGTTGTCATGACACTCTCCTTTGTCATGTATCGGTGACAGAAGCAAACGAAAACTCAAAGGAACCAAGAACCTTGTCTTAGTTTGACACTGGGTTTCCTCCGCCGTCTGCAGGTCGCACACCGGCGTTAGCCTGTGCTGCCAACAGAAGGGTGGCTGACTGCCTGGCCCTTATTCTCTCTACCATGAAGCCTTTCCCTCCCAAAGAAGCAAGCAACACCACCACCTCAAACTTCAACCCCAGCCTAAAGAACTGCGGGATTTCTGTTGGATCCCTGGCCAACGGTGCCGTCCACCACGCCTACGCCGAGGATCGCTGCAGCATCAGTCTACAGGGCTGCTTCACTGAGTGAAGTCTCGTCCCCGCCTAGCCTCTGGTTTCTTCCCCTATTGGAGGAGGAAGAAGCTTATTCAACTCACATGCAATGTTGTTAACCTTCACTACCTGTTGAACTCAACACATGCAGAAACATGTGATGCCAACAAGCAAAGCAAGAAGGAACCCCATATGGGACACCCATAGAAATGCACATGATATTGTTGACCAATTGTTAGGTGAGGGGAGGGTTTACGACATTTGGGTTTCGTTCCATTGGGCCGATTTTGCACAGTACGGTGCTCGAGGCAACCCCAGCGCTTGCACGCCCGCTGTTTGGCCTCTGCTAACACACCAAACTAGATTATGTTTCAAGTATTTGTGGCCTTAAGCCAATATGCTGTGTGAGAGCAGCCGCATTAGTATTGAATACGGTGATTCATCTTGACATATAGCAGCATCATAGCAGTCTGGGTGCGTTCAGACATGTTTCCTTGAAATCGTTTGCTACGTTCTTGAACTCACTCTCATTTGCTGCGTTTCGTGGACGGGACAGATCACAAACAATTGCTTTGTATTTAATCGGCCACGCAGACGGATCCAATATTCCAATCCAAAACACTACCCCTCCCTGTTACTTAACCGAGCGTTCAGGCCACTGGCATTTCAGTTCATTGAACGTCAATTACATGCACCGTAGCCTAGGAGGTAGCGAGAGACTGACTGACTTTTACTCTTGGCTTACAATGATGATGAACACAGATCACTACATCTTACATAATGAAGACAAATATTCCTAAACACTAACAGACACCATGGCTGAAATTATCCTTTTAAATATGTCTATATCACACAGAGCCTCTTCTTAATGTGTGCACGGGTGTATTTTTATTTTTTTCCTGATTTAAGTACTGGCTTGATTGTTCAACAGAACAATGCAACTATGCATTTGCTATTTCTCATTATTTGTTGTTATGAACAGGGCTAGAAAAAATAACCTAATTCTTCCAACAATGATTTTCATAGATTACATTTCAATTTTGTAGAAATAAGATTGGGTATAGAATATGAAGAGCTGACCTAATGTAGAATATTACTAATTTGATTTGTGCAAATCCAAAATCAGGGAGGATGTTGGTGACGTACAATATACAACACCACTTGGGATGGACCTTACTTGAGAAAATATAAATATATCTTAAGACAAGGGAGACGCTAAGGCAATGAAAGGAGCGGTAACTGCTTACTTGATGTAACTTTCTGGTTCAAGAATTTGGTGCCTCTATAATTGTACACAATTTGAATCTAAAAATAAAGCAATAGTGGAACTGAGAGGAAAATATGGACAGCACATTTACAGAGACTTTTTTCACATTAACTGTTTTCTAACAGTTACTAACTATGCACAATAAGACATATGCCTCATAAATTTGTAAACAAAAATCAAATCTGATCCCTGCTGCTAATGTTTTTGCTGTACTCTTTTTAGGTATGCCTTTTAATGTTTAACTTTTTATGTAATAGAGTAGTACAACTTTTTGATATTCTCCCTTTTAATTCTGTTTTTTAAAGTGTCCATTTCTTCTATTATAACATTGCATACATACATAACATTATTACAATTGATTAAAAATGTCTCCCTTAACTATTAGAGCAGTTTGGTGCATTTAAAAATGACTTTTTGTGTTTGATCTATGCAAAGTGTTCTATAAACTAAAGAACATCTTCAAAAGTTATTTAAAGATGCACTTTTTACATAACCTAAAATTGGGGTTGTATTCATAATTCATCTGAATATTTGTTTGGATAAAATGGCCTGACTACACATGTTGCGTATTCTGTAATATTCAGGTATTGTTTCACCAAGGTTCTAATTCAAGTTTACTGTAAATGCTAAGAAATCCTATGGAGTGTATTTCACTATATCAACTAGATATTTTTCATTTTTTGTGTGGGCATTTAAGTTCTAACCCTATTTTCTGTAGGCTAAATGCTAAATGAGAAGATTCATAAATAAAGAGACCATTACTGTAAAATGTGTAAGAAGTTTTGCACGTTTGTGTTTTTGCTGTTCATTTAATGTAGGCCTACTTGCTGTTTCACTGAAAATAAATTGTATTAGAAAATACGATAGGCTTAACACGCGTCACTCTGTCAAGGGGTACCGCCCATTTATTACAACGTTCATTCAATCAGTCCAGTTACTTTGCAAGTCACGATCATGGCCAACGTGATGCTAGAGTTCAAGGCTTCGGCCGGGGACTCGGAGCCTCAGAATCGCCCTATTTTGATAATCGGACAGCAGACCAATCTGCAGCAACTTAACTGGAGCCAAATCAAAGGAAAGCTGCAGCCAGTCGTGTCCAAAGAGGTAATGCGTTAACTGAACACTTGTCTAACGTTAGCTTGCTAGCTAACTGCTATCACTAACAGCTAGCTGCTATTGGTAGCAGCTTTTAGTATCAATTCGTAATGTAAGAAGTGAGTTGTTGTTAGGTAAAAGCAAACATCCTTGACACAATATAACTTATTTTAACAAGCATGCATTGAATGTTCGCACCCAGGCAAAGTAAATGACGTGTAACAAAATAAAAAAATTAATTAAAGGCTAGAGAACTTGTCTTTTAATGTGTCACAAGAACACAACACGAATGGTTTCACCACTATAGTTTAATTCTTTAGTAGAGTAGACCATCCTGTGCTACTTAGTCGTATGGCGCATTTAGACAACGTGCAGATTTTGTTCTGTGTACTTGTCCAAAGTCCTGAAAGGTCATTGTGCAAATGAAGCAGCCAGGGACACTTGAGATAGTGTTTTGTAGAGGTTAGAGTCTACTGAGTTGTATGGCAAGTAATACAGCACATGCTTATTCCTGTGTTCCCCCATGTAGCGGTTGGGATTTACTCATTTCTAAAGGGACAAAACTTTAGTTGGATTTAAATCTTGATGCATCATGTGAAAATACTTGTTGTTTTAGGTGTGGCAAGCGGCTCTTAATGCTCTGAGTCCAAACCCCACGGACAGCTGCCCTCTGTACCTGAACCATGCTGTCGTGGCAGCCCTCCCGTCACGGGTCAGCAGACACAACAGTCCTTCCTCGGCACACTTCCTGTCCCGGCTGGTGCGCACTTGTCTGCCTGGAGGGACCAATCGCTGCATCGTGGTGAGTCGCATGATCTCGCCTTGTTGATGCGATAGGGTTGTCTTTAAAGGCACTGTAAAGGTGCCTTTGGTGGCATGATACTCTAGCGGTCTGGGTGTTTGTCTCCCATCCTGAAGGTCATGGGTTCAAGCCCCAGAGTTGGCCTACCTGTATGCATCCTTGAGCAAGATGTCTAACCCCAAGTCGCTTTGGATAAAAGCATCAGCTATATGACCTAAATGTAATTGAAAGTTATTAGGCATCAGCTGAAATTTGAATACAAAAATAGTCTTTCATTACTATTAGAAAATGCAGCTCAAAAACAGCTGATCAGACTTCTTCTCAAGACTAAGTGGGTGTGTAAAGACCCAGTTTAATTGAACCTGTAAGAGCAGGGCAACTGGCTAATAGGCTTCATGAAGGGCTTGCTCAGCCCAGCTTCAACTTGGTATTGAGAATGCCTGAAATATTTAAATTATTACATTTCTTATTTGTAATAAAATGTTGGAATAGAGGTAGGATGTTCACAGTATGTATTTCCAGGCATGTTAGTCTGGGCGTGGCCTGTCACTTTACGTAGAGCAAGACGTTTCATAAGTGTTTCTTCTCTGCTCCAGATGGTGTGCGAGCGCTCTGATGTGTTTGCATCCGCCTGTGCCATTGGCCGGGCCTTCCCCATCTTCTCCCGCCGCTCCTCGGCCTCCCGCAGGGCTGACAAGAGACAGGTTACCGTGGAGTTTGTGGTGGTCGGACAGGACAGCGGCCCCCTGGGAATCAAGGAACTTGAGGTACCGCTCACTACTGTCGCCCCCCCCAAGTTCACGCTAGGAACTTGAGGTTCCGGAGGTCACTTGACTTGGCCTCTAGTCTGACTAGTCACACTTTTCACTTGCCTTGACGTATGAAGGGGAGACTTGACTTTTACTTTGGTTACTTGAAATCTTCATATAAAAGTATATATTGTGCGACAAGAATGTTTTGTGGTGTTATGGTTTTATGAAATGTATTTATTGGCAAGGATAGTTTTTATACTATTAAAAAATACTATTCCAATGAAAAGTTTGATTTTTATTTTATTTTATTTCCAGTATTAAATTGGCACTGGGTTTTCTACTTTTGGACTTGAGACTTGTGCTTCTAGACCTAAGACTAACTAACTTGGGACTAGCGCAGAGTTGACTGCATGTTTTTGTGAACTCATCTGGTACATGTATGAATGTCAGCTCTTGTTCTGGCCAGTGTCTGTCGAATGCTGCCGATGGTGTGAGGCTGGCCGCACGCATCGTGGACACACCGTGCAGCGAGATGAACACGGATCACTTCCTTGAGGTAAGCAAGATAGGATCTGTATAATTCTAGAATCGGTATTTGTAGATTCTAGAATACAATTCATGCAAGCCTCATGTCACAATTGCGTGTATAGGAGATCAAAGCTGTGGGGACTGAATTAGGAATTACTCCAGTCATCATTCGTGGAGAGGAACTGAAACAACGAGGTTTTGGAGGTACGGTGTTAGAGCAGACAGCTGACACCTTTTTTATATATTTGCTGATGTATAATTATTATTATTATAATTTGGTTTAAAGGTTTATTTGTGCTATGTATACTTGATACTGAATAGTCTTTCTATTAGACTACTAAATTCTGTTCGTCTTAATCCAAGTACACATCATCTGTGTTGGCCTCTTTGCCCTGCTAGGTATTTATGGAGTTGGTAAAGCAGCAGTGCATCCCCCAGCACTAGCAGTCTTGAGCCACACTCCAGACAGTGCTACCCAGACCATCGCATGGGTAGGCAAGGGCATCGTGTACGACACTGGAGGACTCAGCATCAAAGGAAAGGTGTGGAGGCATTTATACAATTCTCATTTAAAAGAAGGGGGGGGGGGGTTGTACACTCAACCTGATCACTTATTGTCACAGAAAATCTTTAAAGCTCTGTCTTAAACCCTATTCGGGTGGGATTTGTTTTACATGGGGAGGGGGGGTAATGTAATTATTTCCAGTGATTCTCACAAAGTTCCTTGCCTGTATTCTTCCCTCTGGTTGGCACCATGAGCAGCGGAACCTACAGATTAGCTATTCATATATCATATTTATCATATTCTTGGGTGCTGGCAGTGCGTAAATTGAGTAGCCACTCTTATCTGTCATTTACACCAAGATTTATTCTGTGCGACTCGGCCATAATTATTACAGACATCCTGTGGTTAAATTACATTACTCCACCTCCCCATTTAAAACTAATACCATCCAAATGGAGCTTTAGTTACTCTGAGAGGACAACATTGCATAATGTTACTTAAACTGATTCAGCTGTTTAACAAACTTGCTGAAACTAGCAAAGCTGCTGCGAACATCCTCCCATTGCAGAGAAATCACCAGATGTATAATAAAGTAAGACACTGAAGGCATGTCACTATGAATAATGACACATATTGTCCACAGGGCCTGTGGTAAAAGCAAAGCCCAAGAAGATTATAGATTAGCAGAGAATATTGATCAATCTGTCAATCCCACCAAGTTAAGTGTTTAATATCTTGTGTTTTTTTTTTTTTTTTTTTTTTTTTTCTCCTAGACCTCGATGCCAGGAATGAAAAGAGACTGTGGCGGTGCTGCGGCTGTTTTGGGAGCTTTCAAAGCCACTGTTAAACAAGTGAGGCAGTAGTGCTGCAAGCCTGTTTTTATTTAGCAATGTGTGTGTGTATTGTAAAACCATCACAGTTCTGATGAAACCTGCTTTGGTGTTTCCTTCAGGGCTTTAAGGATAATCTGCATGCAGTGTTCTGCCTAGCAGAGAATGCAGTTGGACCCATCGCCACGCGACCTGATGACATTCACACGCTGTACTCGGGAAAGTAAGCCTGGTTCAAATGAGTGTAGTCCCTTTGTGATTTCAGTTAATGGTGTTCAGGCTAATTGCTAATTACTTTACTGTACACATGGCATGTTTCATAATGGAAGCCAGATAGCATCACAACCAGACATTTAGCTAGAATACAAATCAAAGGCCTGCGCAGTCATTGTCACATTGTTCACAGGTATAACCAAATAAAATGAAGTATAAACAGCCATTTGGCTTCGATTGCATACAGAATTAGTTATTTTTTAATGCCAATTTTCTGGGTCCCCAAGGACAGTGGAGATCAACAACACCGACGCAGAGGGCAGGCTTGTGCTGTCTGACGGCGTGGTGTATGCGAGCAAAGACCTCTCAGCTGATATTATCCTAGATATGGCCACGCTGACGGGGGCACAGGTAGGCCTATGAGCATGGACTTGTTCTGCTACTGTCACACGGCCCGTCTGCCATGTGCCTACTCAAAATCAGGACTTGTCTGCTATTTGACTTGCTTGCTGTCGAAGGAGGTCACTATCATTTAGAATTATGTGATGTCTTCTGTTAATCATTTTCCTTTTTTACAAGACCTGAGGCGAAGAGGCATTTTGCCTCCATAAACGTGTCTTACAGTTGCACCTCCGGCTTCTTGTTCCTAGGGGATCTCCACAGGGAAGTACCATGCGGCTGTCATGACTAACAGTGAACAGTGGGAGGGGGCCTGTGTGCGGGCTGGCCGCAGTAGCGGAGACCTCGCCCACCCGCTGGTCTACTGCCCCGAGCTGCACTTCAGCGAATTCACCTCCGCTGTCGCCGACATGAAGAACTCTGTGGCAGTAAGTGGCCCGCTGGAGAGTTAAGACTTTGTGTACAGATGTGTAAACGACCAAAATGAAGTCGTTTTAACAACTGGTGTGCCTGTCGATTACATCTGTCTTTTCTAGGACGTTCAGTAATGTTTAACTGTTTGAATCTGTCAGCATCAGCAAAGAGTGATGCCAGCATGTTGGTTTTATGTACAGTAGGAGTCATTCACTAAACTTGGCAGGATCATGGAGTTTAAAGGTACACTTTCTTCATTTGCGTTCATGACTGTGCACGAAAGAACGCATGGCTGTAGGAGGAGGGGTAGCTGTAGACTTTTGTGGCTTTAGCCACAAGCAGAATACTTGACAGAATTGATGAGTGTAACTTTTTAAAGCTACATACAGTACACAACTATAGTTACTGAATGTCCACATTTGGGGCTCTCCTATTCTTGTACCTTCTCCATTGATTACATGTATGGAATGTGGCTTTATTGTGGTTGACTTGAAGGTCTTGCATATGCTGTGTTGTTGATTGACAGGATCGGGAGAATGCCCTGAGCTCCTGTGCCGGTCTTTTTATTGGCTCCCACTTGGGCTTTGACTGGCCTGGTGTCTGGGTTCACGTGGACATTGCATCTCCTGTGCATGCTGTGAGTGCCTGCTTCTTTAATGTTATTATGAATTAATATCTCTAAGCACCTGTAAAGACGTCACTCATATTTAATATATACACTGATACTTTGACATCTGAGCCAGTTTTTATGCTGTCTGTCCAGGGGGAGCGTGCCACAGGATTTGGCGTTGCATTGCTTATGGCTCTGTTTGGCCAGGCTTCAGATGATGCCATTCTGAACCAGGTGTCCCCGCTTGGTGTGGCCAGCAAGGCCTCAGAAGATCAAATGGAGCGGGACTGCAAAAGGAGAAGGCTTGTCTAGGGCCTGCTCGTCTACCATAGCTGCTCAACTGTCACCGGACACCCTTACTTTCAATGCTAATACTCCTCCATAACAGTCCAATATAGTATAGAAGTTCTTTGTGAAACCATACCTGTATTTCTGTTAAATGATTGGATCAGTTTAATAAAGTATATTATCAAGCATTTAACAAGTGATTTTGGTCACTAGACAATGAAACGCCACCACCCCTTCCACATAATGAGTGTAAACTAAACTGGCATTTCCACTTCAGTTCTTTATGAAGATGCCAGACAAAATGTGAGAAGAGCTGGTGATTTAACACACATTCATTATTGTATGCTTGGCAAGTGGAATTTTGTTTAGTGTTTATTGAAAACAAATGTAGGGCACTTTTTTGTATACAATTGTGTGTATCGAAACCCTTTATTTGGTGGTTGTGGAAAATTATGCAATTATCAGGACTGAATTCTGAAAGTTCAACTCTTAACTGGTCAGTCTGTCTGCCTTTAGTCAATGCATCTACCTGTGTATAGCAATGGGAAAAGTCCCTCCTGAGATTTTTGTCTGTAGTTTTATGCCTGAATTATAAATTCCTTTTGCATTAGCAGCATTTCTTTCTTTGCACTGCCTTTCTTTCAATAAAAAGGGAGGCTTGTATTAAAATTAACCACGTTTGCCAGTGTACAAGTACTGTGCTTTGAGGTGAAGTCCAGTCCATGATATAGGCTAGCTACCATTGTAGGGTTTTGACATGAAAAAAGCTGTAAACAAACTGGTTTTTACATTAAGCTGACTATATAATACAACAAATATAGTGGGGTCCATAAGTATTTGGACAGTGACACAAATCGTGTTACTTTGGCTCTCTATCCAAACATATTGGAATGAAACTATGTACATAGCATAAAGTACATACTCTCACCTTCAATTTCAGGGTATGTATACCCCAGTCGGGTGAACAATGTAGCAATTACAGCAGTTTATGTGTAGTCCCCCATTTTTAAAGGGACCAGAAGTAACTGAACAATTTGCTGATCAGCTGTTCCTTGGACAGGTGTATTATTAGTTCATGCACAAATAAGCTTGAGTTGATCAAGTGTGACCTTTTCATTTGGAACCTTTTGTCAGTCAACATGAGAACCAAAGAGGTGACTAAGCCACTGTGAGGCTGAAATTTTAAAGAAAAATATAAAACGGCATGGTAGACCACGGAAGACTGCAAAGGTGGACGACAGAAAAATTGTCTCCCTGATAAAGTAAAAACGTTTCACAACTGTCAAATTAAGAACAGGTAGGTGTGTGACCAAGACAACAATTAAGTTCCCCTATAAGCCTCAAGAATAGAAAGGCCTGGTTACAGTTTACCAAAGAATGCCTAAAGAAACCTGTGCAGTTCTGGAACAATGTGTTATGTACAGATGAGACACAGGTACATCTCTACCAGAGTGATAGAAAGAGGAGTGTGGAGAAACGATGGAACAGCCATGATCTTAGGCATACAACTTCCTCTGTGAAACATGGTGGAGGCAGTGTAATGGATAGCATGGGCATGTACAGTATGGCTGCCTCTGGAACTGGACCATGGCATTTATTGATGATGTGACTTTCAACATGAGAAGCAGGATGAATTCAGAGGTGTACAGAGCCGTCCACCTGCAGAGATTTTAACCGAAGGCATCAAAACTCAGTGGACGGCGTTTCACACTGTAGCAGGACAACAATTCTAAACATACAGCTGAAGTCACAAAAGAGTTCTTCAAGACCAAAAGGTTAAATGTTCTTCAATGGCTGTCAATCACCCGACCTGAAACTAATCAAACATGCATTTCACTTGCTGAAGGGAGGACACCAAGCATTGTGTGATGTCTATAGGTTCCAGATTTTAGGCAGAGAGACAAGTATAATTCGAAATTATTTCATTTAACATTGTTAATTTGTCCAATTACTATTGTACGGCCAAAAGTTAATGTCTTGATCAAAAATATGTCCTTAGGGGCAGGTGGCAATTATAATTGAACCACTAATATGAGTGAAGAGATAACATAACATTCACATTGACATCCCATTGAGATGATTTGAAGGGACTTTTCACCATAATTTAGTCTGTCTGGTATCAGACATATTTCTATCAAGGATCTGAGTAGAGCCACTATTTTGTAATTCTATGTTTCTGTATGTCATCTTGATATTGCTGTCAATACCCTTAAAGATGACGGCCTGCTCTAGAAGCACATATTCATTGTTTTATCTAAGAATCCCTCATGGTGCTGTACAGAGCCAAAATAACTGTCGGTCCAAATACTTACGGACCACACTGCAGGTCTGAACATCCTGACTGGTTAGCATGAAAGCCTATACCCTGGTTAAAGGACCAGTGTGTAATATTTCAGAGGCTCTAGTGACAGAAATGCAATATAAGATCCAAAACTATGTTGTCAGT
>JAODLI010063680.1:0-14929 GCA_027575585.1 Percopsis omiscomaycus
ATTATTATTATTATTATTATTATTATTTATATATATATTTTTTTATTATAAATCTCTTGGTCCATGGCTGTATATGATCAGCATTTTAAAATATATATAAAATAAAATAAATAAATAAAAAAATAAAAAAAAGGATATTATAAAGGTTGACAATATCAACATTTAGTAACAAGGGCGATTGTGAATCCTTATGATGGCTACTTTAGCTCTAGACACCACCTCCACATGTACCTCCTGAATGATGCTGTTCATGTAGTCTTTGTCCGTCATGCTGGCCAGCTCCAGGTGGATAGGAATATCTTTACGAATGTCAGATATGGCCGCCACAGCCTGCCGACAGGACACCACAGAAAGAGGATAAGGACACAGGACCGGATTTAAAGTCTATTATTGGAAGCATTGGCATTCATGAATGCCAAATATACACATGAATGCCAAATATTATAATACATTTTACAGATGTTGTACATGCAGTTACAGTTTAACTTACTGCAATGTTAGTGATCTAGAAGAAATTTTACTTCAACTGTACCCTCAAGTGTAACAAATTAAAAGTGTTACTATTCGTTCACGGACCTCTTTGAGCCTCTCTTCCCACAGGTGTCTTCCTTGGCCCTCCATCATGTGAAGCCCAGATAGGACCACCAAGTCAGGCTGGAACTCGTCCAGGCTCGCGACCAACGTCTCCAGTGAGCTCATCTGCCCGTTGGACACGTCGTGAGAGAAGATAAACCGGTTGGCTTGAGGCGCCCGGGTAGAACCCCACTGTTCACCTAGACACAGCGACAAGAAGGGACTGAGGGGACTGTGCTGTCCTTGCTGCGTCCACCGTGCAACTGCAGTTGCTTCTCGTCGGCAGGCTCAATTCAATTCAACTTTTTGTGAGAGCGAGCAATGTTGCGTCGACTCTCTCAGCAATGCAACCAAAGGCAACTTGTTGTAGTGGGCAGGCTGTCTAATTCAAAAACGGACCAATTATTTTAGGCAATGCTGCCGCTGTGCAACCGATTGTCAAAGATATTTAACTGGTGTGAAAGTTTGCACGCTGAAGTGACACAAAACAAAGTTAACACAAAAACGAATGTCACTGACAAAGAGATGTAACGCCGTTCACCTATGGGACATATTTACAACTGCACAAAGTAAGAACCGCAATGGTCAATGCACTGTACGGGAATAATGAGCACGAGACATGACCTTCACTTGGAAGAACGCATACAATGACAAACCACACAGAACGGTGCAGTCCTCTTACTCCTACACGCGGCTGCTGGCTGCTCCTTACCGGCTTTGTACTCGAGGATGAGGTGATATTCATCTGTCTCCTGGAGAGAGTCTGGGGGAACCACGATTTGTTCATCCAGCAGCTCATGAAGTTTAGGGCCAACTGGGCCGCATAACAAAACCTGAAGGAAAAACACCATAGCGACAACATTTTCACAAAAGGCACTGTAGTTATACTTGACAACAATTGCTTCTTCATTGTTGTTAGCAGAAATGCAACATGACATTTTTTGTGTGAAAAATCATAGTTTGTGGAATTTGTAGTATATTTTTAGGTTACAGTTAAGTACAGCATATTGTTTACCAACTCACTGTTCTCTGCAACAAGCAGAGATTGTAAAAACCTACCATTAGATCAGAGTAGGTGGCAAGCTTCTGGCCAATGAGAGCTGCATTCCCTCCAACATACAGCTAAAAGAGAAAATAGCAGATTTGTATAGATACATTTAAAAGTGCCCCCAGAACCCACATTTTCACCCCCAGCTCACTGCGAGTCTAGGAGTGCTGTAAGGGGAAGAGTAGAGAAGGACAGAGAACTCAGGAGCCGGGGAAGACCCGTTGAGTTTCAAAAAGAAACAAAAACTGGTTTGAACCACAAAGTGAATTCACACCACAATTTGAGGAGCCAAATTTGACAGGCTTGTTGAGGCTTGCATACAACTAGTGTGGCGAGCATGCTAGCCTTACCTTAGCACCAGGGTACTCTGCTGCTGCACGCGCTATCCTCTGAAATGTCTCCTCGTCACTGAAGAAGCGCTCAGCAGCTGCGCCCCGCCCCATGAAGTGGATGAATGCTTCCTTTAAGTCTTCTTTGGAGTGCAACACATCATGGTCCAGGCCGGTGCCAGGATCCACAGCCAAAGCCTGTAGCAGCCCAACTCCTGAGACAACTACATCGACACAGGCATTCACCCTGGAAGCAGAATTAATGACAATTCAGTCAGGCCCACTCCGTGATTAACAGACTGAAAGCACGCAGGTCTACTTGGTGGTATGGGTCTGGAGAAAACACCCTGCCCCCCAATAGGGATGAAATTACTAAACAGGCAGCCACCATAATATTAAGCTCCATGGTGCAACAAAGAATTTGAGGTGGAGCTGGGCGTTATTGAGCTGCTTGCAAGTAAAAGGCAGCTGAATATACGAATGTGTGTGGATTTTTACAGTCACTGTATTTTTCAACTTTGACATCATACTGTATTGCTATTCACTATTTAAGTTCAACTTCAGAGGTTTTAAGGATCAGTCTTTCAGGTACAACCAATCCTCAACTGCCACCCATTTCCCTAAGGGTGTGGCATTCTTTGTCACTGGTATTTATTAGTGATGTAAAGCCAAGACTCACTCTGGGAATAAAATAGACTCTTGTCTTGTGAAGTCAAGACATTACTAAGGTGAAATTAAGTTTTGGGAATGAGGACTTATCTATAGTCAAACAGGACAGTAATGATGATAACTGTTTTTAAGCGGTGCTTCTGGAACGAACAAAACACAGCCATATCACTGGCCAATCAGATGTAAGAAAACACAATCTTCAACTCACCCTACTGCCACTTTTCCCCACTGCCGGGTCGGCATAGTAATCAGGGTTTCCCAGGCAGTGGAGATAACCAGCTCAAAGCTGGGCTGGTTGCTCTGGCTTTGAGGCGCTGAATGGAAGGCTGGTAACGTTACATACTGTAAGATTTGATCTGGTAGGTCAGGGTTGGTGTGGTACAAATAGCCTACTGCTAAAGCCAGCAGGGCAGCCACCGAAGCCTTCCGCCACATTATGCTTGCACTCACTCCTGCAACAAGAAAACAGGAGCTAAGGATGGCATGCCCGGACATTAACTCAATTCAGCATTTACCATATTGCACATTTTTGATAAATGACTTGGATTAGTAGCAAGGGCCTGGATGCTGGGGAGTTGTGTACAAGTAAAAATCAATGCATGTTGATCCATCAGTATTTGTGTACATTCTTCCTCTTAGGAACGAGAGAACTAAAATGCAAGCACGTCATAGCTGGTTGCCACCATAAACTGTATAAATAAAGGTTGCCACACAATGCATTTGCGTACCTGATAAGGTATAAAACCCCAAACATAAAAAAGACATTACTGGGACAGTACAGTTTAAGAATTATCAATTTTAAAGCAAGGGTGCATGCTCTGTATTGAATTTTCAATCCAATATTTTTGTCTTATACATATGATCGAGTGGTTAACTTTGCTATTCCACTTTAAATTGTCTGAATGAGGTCTTCTTTCATTACCACAGACACCATCGTACAGTATACTACAGTATCACGTTACAGCTAACCTATAACGTGGACTTCAAGGACTGGCTAGCTAGCCAGTGTTGCAATTTAAGTCTTACATTAGCAGCTTTAGCCACCCCGGCTAAGCGCGCAGCCCAATTTAGATGCAAGCATTGCAGCTAAAGAATGTATCTAACACTAAGCTTGCTAGCTTGCGTTTACCGGCTATAGTAAACAGCCAGGTAGGTTAACTAGTTATTGGCAGAAAGATTACCGGAATTTACTCTTCAAGCTTGTCAATCAAAAAGGCGATCCTGTCCTCCTGAATAATTTGCAGGAAGCGCCTTTCGCTGTTTGCAGAATACTACTGATGGTAGAAGTTAGTGTACAAGTCATTGAACGAGTAATGTCTGAAGCAAAGCCTGCCCAAATCAGCCGGAAAGTACAGTGAGTTCTGCTTGCTGCTTCATGCGCATGCGCTACAAGCAGTTCATTGTGGGGAAATGGATAGTTTTGTACGTGGCCAAGACCAAATATGTACAATTAGTGTAATAAGTAAAAATAGTAAACACAATTGTCTTTCTTCGTCAAAGCCTTGGTAACTTGATGTCTGACTGGCCTCTCTGTGTTTGGCGTATTTATGTTTATTTATAAGCAATTCGATTGTTCATTGAATAAAGGGAGGTTAAAAACTAACGTCATTGATAGGCTATAACTTTTTATACCCTCTTTTATATGAATGCGACACACTTTTCAAGATGGACGTTTTATTTTTTAAGACACCAAACAAACAGTATCTCCTTCTGGACATCTTTGCAAATGAAAATAATCTTGACAATGGCAAACATTGCCATTTGCAGCTTCAGTTTTAAGGCCTGTTCACACAATCATGACATTAGAAAACCTTGATAAAAATATATTAAGCAACTAATGTGCATTTTATATCACAATATTAAATTAGTAAAAAAAGATCAACCTATGCATCTTCTGTACGATGCTAGCACAAAGCAGTCAAATCTATGAGGCACTAGATAAATACATTTCCTAAAAGGCTTATTTTGTGATATCCTATGATCATGACCTTATTATTAAACATTTTTTTTAAAATGCATAAAACAAACTGTCTTTACGTAAACTATTCTAGGACAAACTGGAGCCAGGCTCAGTCAGATTAGGGGGATTGAATTTGGTACAGGCAGTGAAGGTAACCCGGATGTCTCTGGGGTAGAAGCCCTGGAGAACCCCATCCACAACAATATCTGGGAAATCTGGGGGAGAGATTTAGAAAATTGGGAACACAGGAGTGTAGCATGCTTATGTTATTAGAATTACGTCAAATTACTTAAAACAATCATAATTCCTTGATCCTGTCTTATATTTGTAGGAAATCAGACTGCATACCTGAGCTCCTATGTGAGAGATAAGGGTCTTCAGAAAATCCCAACACACGCTGATGTGGTAGTTGACAGCTGGAATAAAAATACATTCTATGAATAAGAACAACATTCTGCCTCTAACCAGGTTTTTGAAAATAAGAATATGATCTTAATTAATCTGTCTGGTAAAATAAATATAAAATAAAATATACAAATCTGCAGTAATGCCTTTTGCTTTCCACTTCAGTTCGCTTCAAGCGAAATCAACTGACGATATGCAGACCATAAAAATGCTTTAGGTAATGGCCTATTTTCACTTCAAAAATCAAGGGTGTTAATTAGGATTCCAGGTACACAGGCATCTTTAAACATGAAGGCTGAAAAAAACAATACCATCGCTATACAAGGCCTTACCTGTAACTCTCACTGTCCAAACCATCAACTGATCTGGGGAAATGAAAACATGACTATTAGAATGAGTTTCACATGCTGCTCAAGAGACCCTGACAAAATAACTGCCATACATTCCATTCACACATACTGCCACTGCCTGGCTAAGTGCTGCCCTGTAGTCTGCTAGAAATGTTTGTGGATATTTCTATATAGCTACAATGCGCTCATACAAAAATAGGGCACCTGAATGTAGTTCTTAAACCTGGCTGGGTATAAGGCCAAAGCCTGGAGGTCTTACTCTAGGCTGCTGATCTTGTTCCCTGTATGGAAGTGCTTGATGTGAAGAAAGTCCAAAAGCACCTGTGGCACATCTTCATTTTGATATAGAATATCCTGTCAAAACAAAGAATGGACCAGCTTGTTTAAATTCTGCTTGCATTAAGCAAGATATTTAACTCTTGTTTTGAGTCCTGTTATTCACAGGTCCCCACACCACATACACACTTATGGGGTATTGACATGTGCATGCATGCGAGTGTGTGCGCGCGCATATTTTGTCCAATCATGTTCCTCAGATTTGTAATCTATCACAATGGCAGTACAACTTCTGAAAGTAGTTCCTCTTTATCTGAGGAATTTAACGTCTATTTGCATCAGACACACTACCATTTTAAGCCTATTTTCCAAATCAAGTCAGGTTTAATGTGGGCAGGAGTTGACCTAGTGCATGTTCTGACCTGGATGTAGTCTTCTAGCTCCTGTCTTCTCTGCTCCAAGGGCTTGGTCCTAAGATGGGGGCTACGTTTGCTGGGGAAGTCAGGAGTCAGGAGAATTTTCCTGAGCTGAACACAGCACATTAAGCATGGCATTGACATACGAAGATAAGCTTCTCAACTTAATGTTATCATGTTTTGATAAAGGTGGACCTTGGCAATGTATTATATTAAAAAAAACACTTTATACACATGATATATATATATATAAAATCATAAAACATTTGAAACCATGTACACTCACATGATTAAAATGGTTTCGTAGGAACAGAATGAGCTATTTTTAGCTACATAGAGGTAACGGAGCCCATGTTTACCCAAAGGGTTCGTGTTAGCACAGCACTCAGGGGGTACATTCTCACTGCGCCTTCATTGTTATTTACTGATTACTGTTAATTACTGTCACTAAATTGATTAGGGATGGCCGTTGTCCATACTTTTCTGTGAAGACTCTGGAATTCGCTGTTTCTTCTGAGTACACAGTGTTTCCTTCCGTTAAATAAAATGTCCACTTTGTAGCACTAAAAATGAGAGGGGAGAGAAAATGTTTGAGAGGAAACCATGCTGTAATACAGTATTTAGCAGAAATTAGTTTACTTCAGAACATATTACATTAAATGTTTTTGTTTATTAAGTTGAGAGAGTACAATTTGCAGTGGCTTAATAATTAAATAAAGTAGAATTCCATAATTTTGTAATGGTGATGAAATCATGTAAATAATGTCTTATTGTATGCAATGCCCTAGCTTTAAGTGGTAATTTCTTTCCAATGGATGGACTATTTTTCAAAATAGGTTTTGGAGTATGGCTTAGCACTACTCAACATGCAGTTATATTTCTCCAAAGGTGGTTGTAAATCTTTTCTAGGCTAATTTTTCATAAAAATTGACATACAGAATGTACTAACAGGAATGTAAAAACAAATATGGGTCAAACGATCATACCACTTGTAATACCTGTACAAGACTTGCGTTTATCCTGTGTGCTTGTGTGTGTCTGATCAGATAATTTTCTTTCTCCCTACAGTACAACGTTTCAAAAAAAACGGAATGCTATAATGATGCCAACATCACAAACACTATGCAACATCAGAAGTAGCTTTTATTTTCACACAATGATTGTGTAATAGTTTGGTTCTCTAATAGGCGTACTTTTGTGCGTTTCATTGTGGGTGAACACCAACTTTCACATCCCTACAATACATCTACTGTATAGGGGAAATGTTTAATTAAAAGTTATAGTTCAGAGAGGCTGATGGAAATAATGGAAAATTAATAAAACTAAAAACAGATCAACACGGCCTACTTTAACAAATATTTGATGCGTCTTTGTTAATTTGTCCCATTTAAAAAGGAGGGCTACATCGGACATACCTGCGTAGCATAAACATGAGGAGCAACATTACAAACAAATAAAAATCGACATCGACTATACTTTCTAAAATGTTTCGCTGTAGTGAGGCAGGAGGCAAAAGGCTACATTGTGTATTTTGTGCAGTCTATTCACAGACTTCACACAGTACTGTGTGAATTCCTTACAAATCTATAGACTTTATCCTACTAGGGGTTACAGCTATTTCACAAATAGTTGCATATTCTCAAACAAACCCAAATAGATATATTGACAATTTACACATTACATTTTACAACCTTGTGCTAATTTTTGCTTAAACCGTAGGCTACTGTTACGAACAATAGAATCACCTGACACAAGAGTGTATTGGGCACGGCCTTTCTGCAGATGTAAAATGTCTCGCGGTGCTTACCTGCCAATACCTGTGTGAAGTTTATCTGAAAGTGTTGGGACAAGTTTCTCTCGCGGTAGCTTACGCCATTCCCAGCTTTATGTCTTTATCAAAACGTGTGGGTCCAGCATGGCGGCATAAAAATCCACTAAGAAATGTGCCAGGCAGTCACAATACTAATAATAGCACCATGGAAAAAGCCAATGTATGCTACGCTGTGTCATGCAGTTGTCAAGACAAAACGGTTTTAATTTTTGGAAATAGCCTCTATTAATCGGATCCCACCTTTCTCAACTTTCCCGACTCATCCAGCTCCTTCTCCAGCGATGCAATGGACACTTGAATCATTGGTAAAATGTCTTGCTTGGCATTTATCTGATCAACTATATATGTTTACTCCGCGTAAGCTAGTTGCGTGTTGATCTCCAGACACACACACTCTCTGCCGTTCTCTCTTGTGCTCCACCTACGGTATACTAACCAGGACCGTTTAAATACAGTAGCCTACGTCTTTGTCAGGACGTGTCGCATCCAGAGTGCAGTCAATCAAGCGATTCGGACGTCTACATAGAGCCCTGGCTTTTATTCAAATCTTATCTCTGCCGTGCAGATACAAAAACAAATACTTTAGCACGTAATAGAGCGTCGGGGTGAGCAGAACAATGATTTATCTTTGAACTTGTCACAACAAATCTCAAACCCCCCCGTTATTGCTTCGTTCCCATAAGAAGCAATAACAATCAGCGTTTAAATGTGAAACAGCGACCTCTGCGGTCACAGAATTTTGTGTTACACCGGCTTCAGATCAAGCTCAGCAGGGGGGCATTCATTTTCATTGGTTGGGCCATTTTGAGTCTGTAGGCTATATGCTGCATGAGGCCTATTAGATTTGGAGTCCATATTTGTAGATGCACATATTATATTTCAATACAGCAGATACTAGTTAGTCTACTAGCTATTCAGCTCTGCTTCATTAGGCTATAAAACAAACGTGCGTATGCCTCTCACGTAAGAGAAGCAAAAGTGTTTGTCCCACACATTTAGATATTCTGGCTTGCTATAGGCTACCATTTTGCATAATAATCAGTGACTATACAAAGTCACGTCATTCAGTTATCCAAATAATCGCACCCGCAAAAGCCTAAAGCCAACCTACAACAACCGAGACCCCCAAGATGCAGAGTAGATTTAGGCAGAGTAGATTGAGGCTACAGTAATCTACTCTACACATTTCCAGGTCTAGGTTCACTTCCCGGTTTACTGAATAGAAAGTTAAACTTTGTTAATTTACGTGAAGTAAAATAGGATGTAGGTATAACCTAACCACAAAGATGAGAACTGTGTAGGCCATCCTCTCTGGAGGTCCAACTGAAAGTTTCAAGTTACGTATTAGGCTAACAGATCCACATTTAGTCATTTAAAAAAATTATTTACTGTCAACTAACCCCAATATGCTTAAATGAATAGGCAATTCACAGTAGCCTTCTAAAAAAATAGAATGCACAATGTTCAGCACACATAGAGATGGTGCTGACAAGAAATAGGATATACAGTGACTCTTCCTCTAATTTCAACCTTGATCCTTTGAATGAAGATGTTGGCTACCACACACACACACAACCACACACATCATTCCCATGTGTTAATCTCTAAAATGAGGAAGAATCGTATGTTCTTCCTGTCATGTGTTCTACTATTCCCTCTCTGTTGATTTGGCATGCAACTTACTTAGCTAAGCAACTGGCAAGGAAACGTGAATTTATAGTGTCACAGTGCAGTGGAAGGCAGGAAATTAATGTCAGAGTTTACATAATCTGCTTCACTGTGTGTTACTTCATCAAGTTTTACTATAGTTCCAGGCTCCACTTTGTCTGTTAAAGTGTATTCATTGTTGCAGAATTCACACTGTCAGCAAATCCATGCCATACATATTAACAAAAAGCTGGTCTTTACACATGATTCAGCTACAGTATGTACTATACTACTTTGTAGTATAGTACAAATCTACTTAGCTCTCTCACCGAATTACTTTGGTCAAATAGACTCACTGTGCCAATGTAGCTGATAAACAACTGGATGTCCCAAAACTTACTACAAATAAAGACAAAACAGAGATGATTCTATTTGGCAGCAAAGAAGAGAGGCTTAGGGTTGCGGGCAGGATAGTCTAGTGGTCTAGGTGTGGCACTCCCAGGCGGGAGGTCGTGGGTTTGAGCCGTAGAGGTGGCCTATACCTGTCAGCGTCCTTGAGCAAGATGCTTAACACCTCCATGTAATAGCCACATGTGATTGTAAGTCGATTTCGTCTGCTAAATGACCTAATTGTAATTGCTGCTCACTTGGACAGAGCACTTAAAGCAAAGGACCAGCTCAAAAACCTCTGTGTTTTACCTGACTGTCTTAGTTTAAACAGTCAGGTAAACGCGGTTACAAAATCAGCCTCTTATCATCTGAAGAATATAGCCAAACTTAGAGGCTTTATGTTAAAATGACTTGGAAAATCGTCCTGCTTTTATCTCCAGTAGGATTGACTACTATGGCATTCTAACAGGGCTTCTGCAGTTTTTAACTTTACTTTAAAAAAAATCTCCTTTACTCTGTTGTATTCAATGGTAATGGTTTTTGTTGTAATCACTTGTCTTTGTATTCTTTGCTTTAATCTTATTAAAGCAATATGAATTGACACCGATTATGAAATGCGTTATATAAATAAATTTGCCTTGCTTTTATTTAACATATGGACACACATAAACACACACAGACCTTCAAGGTCACTTGTTCTCATATGTGGGAACAGATACATTTTGCATGTCCAATTATTTTGTTGGATAAAACTCATAATTTGACATAATGCGGCACGTCTATTTAATTTAACATCTACATTAAAAATCTCAAAAAACATTTTGTCCTAAATGTTGGCCTATAGCCTAGGACGTATATAGCCTACTACTGTATCTTTCATCTCTGTTTTTCATTTGTTGGTATGTCTGCCTCAAAATTTGTTTCTCACTGTTTGTCGGTAGGTCTACTGTCTGCAATATGTTATTTGCCCTCTGTTTTAGGTTATTTGTTAGCTTTTTGCTTTCTCTGTTTCTATTTTTGTATTATTTAGACTCCATACTCCATTTTCAGCTGAAAAGTGGATGTGTTATTCGATTTCACTTTTCTAGACCTAGTTTGCAGTCTGGCCTGCACCATGCAAATCGTCGGAGAAAATGTGTTCATGAAAGCAACCATTGTCACAGCTCTAACTACGTTATCTATGGTATTTCGTTTTTACTTCCAGTGAAAGTTGTTTACTGCAAGATACTAAACTAAGTCAACATGCCCACATGCACATGTGCACATGAACACGAATACACACAGCACATGAACACGAATAGCCTACACATAGATGTGAGCCTAACACTCAAATAGGCTGACATTTAGGCTATTATTACAGAATCTGACCAGGCAATGTCAATGGCAACGATACGATAAAAGGGAATGAGAGGCAGAGAGAGGGTTGAATATCATGCATACTTTCTAGCACCCTCTCGCAGACTGATGTTAGCATAACGATTGTGTCTATTACTCCATCTAGTGGACAAATAGACAAACAGACAGACATGCAAAATAAATAAACTGCTACAAATCAACGACTAAAGAAAACAATTTGAGATGTCCTCTATTTTCTTTTTCTTTTGATCGTTTTCTTTAGGGGACTTAGCAACATCTTATTAAAAAATTTAACTTGAAGGTATGCTGAAAGCATACCTTCAGGCCATCCATCTGCAATTCCTAGGCGTCCCTATGAATTGCAGATTTATGTTGTTGAGACCCTTTATGTTGTTGAGACCCTCACCTGCCACAGTTTGGAGTATTTATTAGAGTAATATAATTACGTAATATTGTAATACAAAAGGAGATAGTATGGCTATGGTAGAACTACTACACAATGTGTAGACAAGACAGGACAACACAGGAGGACCATCACTGTAGTGAAACACACACACATCGCCCACGTGGTTCTGGAGGTTTTAAACTGACTGCGTTTTGTGTGTTAAGTATTTCTAGTGAACTCTCTAGTCTAGTTGGTTAAAACAGCCGATACGACCACCAAATGGCTAGACTATGAAAGATCACGTGACCAGAGCATCACCCTTCATCCGCCTGGCGACAACGCACACAAAGCATCTCAACAGCGGAGATTACACCGCCGGTGTGCCTTTAAGAGCAGCCCCGACCTCTGCACTAAATCTCCATCGCTGTGCTGAAGAACAAGCCACGGAAATGTCCGCCAGCTCTGCTTTCAACGATGAGAAAGGGGGCTCCTCCAGCGTCGGGGAGCCAGAATATGGTCACGACCCGGCGAGCGGAGGGATATTCTCCTCGGACTACAAAAGGTAGGCCTATCTTACCTTTTGAAGTGTTTTAGATACCGTTATGTTTGTGGTAGCGGTACGGGAATACTGTGGGCAGATAATGGGGGAGGAAGTGCTAAGTGGATGTAATTTCCTGCCTGCCAGGATGCATAGGAAGTGGGCACCAAGTGTTAATATCTTATATCCGAACAGACAAATGTATATTTATTCAGATTCAAACTGAAATTCTTGACAATCTGAACTTTGATTTGGTCGAACGCCGCTTCAGTGGGAGCGTTTACTCTCTTTAGCCTACAATCTCACCGTGATTTGGTAGGCAATACATGGACCCACCCCCACTCCCCGACACGAAATGATCCGGTGGCAGTGTTATTATGTCCAGTAGACCATAGATATTTGTGAGATTGTCCTTGTGTAATGGATGACTGTGATTAGGTTGGCTACGTTTATTATTATCGATTTGTCACCTGCATTTTGAGAGGCCTGTGACGATATAGGCCCAGATACAGTTTCAGCACCACCACTCTGGACAGCGCGCAAAGCCGCAAGGGAGCCGGCTATTTTGGGAACTTCATTCTAATACGTTCATTATCCATTTTGATAAAAGTACATTATAATCCCTGAAAATCCTTAAAAAATAGGCAGCTAGCTGCTGACACTCACCCTAGTAAAGTCACTATTTTCAAACATCTATAGGTTGATAAATAACATAGGCCTACTTGTACATCTCAATTGTAATAACCCGTGCAAGGACAGTAGACCAACTCTATCTTAGAAGAAAATGAATGCCCATATACATTGTACAATGTCAAGAGCTTTGGAAAATCATATAAGGAGTTCGGTGCAGTGAGTAAAGAGTCATATAGTGTCATCTTCTTGCTTTCCACTTTGGGGTACAGGACAGTTTGTCCAGCCACATTCGATCTGTTATTATGCAAGGCATATGTCTTCTACATTTGTAGATCTAGAAGTTCTGTTGATCATATTGGTATTTTATCACACAATATTACATTGTGTTACACACTATTTTTATGGTTCAGTGTGCAAGACTCAAAGCAAAGTGAATGTTACTCTACTATTCTTCTCTGTGCTCTGAAGCAGCACTGCTGAGTGGGTTGCACTCCTCTCTACTCCTTCCTCTGCATAGCTCCTATGGTTCACCCCATTTTGTATATGCTATAAGGCAACTAAGTGTGTACAGTAACTCTTATGTAATCTCAATTTATCTGAACTAAAGTGTCACCAGCAGAGGGAGCCCTCCAGTTACATTGTTACAGTAGAACACCATAGCTATTTTTCTATTGGTGAATGAATGGGTGTTAGGCTCTAGGATATAATACAGATAATGATTAGACAACAGATAGATCTGTGGCAGTTGAAGTCTATGTCCAATACTGGAGTGACATTGGCATGGGCTTCTCTTGTTTGTTGTAGCAGGTGTGTCCAAAGCCAACAACACTGGGTGACAGACTGGTTTCACTGTAACCACAAGCATATGTCGTTTCCTTGGAAACATGTCAATTACAATGCACAAGACAGTATGGCTCTTGCTGGTGAGAGCATAAGGTACATCCGGGTAAAGACTTGATGAATACCTGTGAGGCACTGCATGTCATTGGGCTGAGATTAAGCACTAACAAAAGCCTAACCATGGCAGTGTTGGCCGCTCTACTCACTGAGCTATGCAGGGAATGGAACCCCCAACCCCTGTGTGTTCATTCTATCAATGACATGGAATGGACACACAGAATATGTAGAATTTATTCTACATCCTTGGTTCTATGATTGAGGGGAATGGAGGCCTTGGTCCTGCTATTTTAATACTCTCGCAATTGTACTGTATAATAGCATGTCAGTCAGCATACATTAATGCAGAATTATGTTTCAGACTAGCCCCTTTATGTCCTACTGAAAAACTAAATTCATACTTTATTTCATACATTTATGATTATGTTCTATGCCTACAGAAATGGTCTATGAGTTTGGAATTTAGATTTAGAATGAATTAAACGCCACACCTCATCACATAGCACTGAAAACAATTGTAGGTTATATGTGAGAACGGTGTTGCCAGGTCTAGAAAGGGAAACAAGGGAGTCACCACACTGATAAAGGGCAGACTACATTTTTATATCTTTTGTCACCGAAATTGTGTTTTCGTCAGCTGTGGTTCTGAACCAGAAAATGTACCCACAGACCTTGAGAGTCTTTTGAGCATCTACAAGTCCGCTTTGTGTCCCTCTTTGCAAATGTCACTGACTCTACTGTCTGTAGCTGATGTTTACAAACCATCAAAAATACATATGTCAATTGTTCTCCAGGGCAAAATGTGCATGTGTGAGAAATAGCGAGAGAGAGAGAGAGAGAGAGAGAGAGAGAGACAGAGAGAGAGAGCGAGAGGGAGAGAGCAAGAGAGAGGGAGAGAGACGTTCTCATGCTGCCGTGAATGCTGAGTCATGTAAGATAAATCACCATAAAAAAAATTCCATTTTAAAAACAGTACTAATATAATTATAGGAAAACCGTAGCACTGAAAGATGCTATTGAATGGTTAAGCACACAAGAAATGGACCGGAGAGTTTACACGTGAATACGAAGGGAGGAGCAAAGATGACTGGAGGATTGGATGGGTGGGGGTTGCTAACGTGGCGGTAGGTGGGAGAGTGCAGAACAAACGCCGGAGAGAGAGAGAGAGAGAGAGAGAGAGAGAGAGAGAGAGAGAGAGAGAGAGAGAGAGAGAGAGAGAGAGAGAG
>JAODLI010063691.1:0-14928 GCA_027575585.1 Percopsis omiscomaycus
TTTTAAAGGTACAACCCCCCCCCCCCCCCCCCCCAAACCTGGTCACATCTGCAATGCACATGGGTGACCTTTACTTACTAAAGGGGAATTACCTAAGGAATTCTCCCCCACCTGCTTCCTACATAAAGTAAAGCCACCCCCACAGTTAACATGAGGGTGGCTTTACACAGAACTAAAAAAGGTTATTTTTATTATTTATCTATTGCTTTGGTAAGAGTGAGAATTGTGTTTTGGGTCTTTTTCGGTGAAAGTGCTGTGACTTGTTAAAGGTACACTCCTTAATTGGTGGCTTGAATTGCCCTTGGTGTTTGAAACCAGCGTTTTAAAAATGTGGATAAAAAATGGATGGTACAAACCAAATACTGTTTTTGTTTAAAACTGTGACAGTGCATGCTCTGCCTACACCTGAGCACTAAGTGGCTGACACTCCTCTCTACTCCTCCTCTTACACCTTTCTCTACCCCTATCACTACCATAAGACAGCTGTGTTTCAAAACAAACTGAGCTGGGGTGAAAACTGAGGAGTGTACCTTAAGAAAAATATGGAATTTTTTTGTTACTAATGTTACCACGTTAATGCCTGTTAGTATGGTATCTATTTTAATGCCCTTTTTAAATGATTGTTGGTTTGTTCATGTGGGTCCATTCAGTCAAGCCACTTGTTTTACTGTTTCGATACATATCTGTGAGGGTTTCGCTGCCGGCATATATGATATGTGGGACATCGAACAAGCTTATTAGGCTTCAGTCTACAATGCAAAGTAACAGGGGAAGAAAAGTAAAAGGTCCTGATTTTTGTGTCTTCCTTCATCCTGCCCCTGCCCCCCCCCCCCTCTCCGTTCCAGAATCTCTCACCTCCACCATCATAGCATGTTCTACTAGTTTGTGGCCCATAGTTAGTGGCCCATAGGCAATAGGTGGGCCACTAATTCTTGTGTTGGAATTTGCAATCAGTCATTGGAGGGTTTTGATATTGATATTGCCTGTCTTCCAACTGCATGGATGTTCCAAGTCTTCCAGGAAGGATTTCAACGAAATCTCTATAATTCTATGCCCCCCACCCACCCCTTAGGACTTCCAAATGCAAAAACAATGCTTCAGTCTTCCAGCTATCAAAGCCACAATGACACTATTTTTTTACACAAAAAAGGGGGAAAATATATCTATATATCTCTCTATATAAATATATCCTTGCAAAATGTGGTTGGGGCCCAATAACCCCCCCTGTGGCCGGTGAGTTGGAATTACAAGCGATGGATCAGACTTCTACCTGGGCTGAGGAAGGTTTAATAGATGGACTGGAATTACAAGCATGCATGTGCCAATCACTTACTGGACATCTTTACCCAATATTTACTCTGTTCCCCTTTTCTCCTTTCCCCAACCCCCCAAACCCTCTTCAAACTCTCCTTGTCTCGGCATTTGCATTATGATCTGTATTTATTTCTATAATAACTTACACAAAGTCGAGGGAGACATATTATTGGATATAATTGAATAAAAGAAACTAATATATTTGTATGATTGTAATGTTGGTCTACTGTTTGTATTCTTTAATGGTATAGCATCTACATATTGCTAAAAAAACTAGGGCGACAGATACCAATCACTGATTTCCACAATGAATTTGTAATAAATAATATTACCCACAACAACATACACAAAAACAAAACAACGATACATCAGTGACTTTGGGATTAGATTTAAAAGTATTAAAATCCATCTGGCACTTTAGAATTTAAGAGAACGACTTTATCATACAGTGCTGAAAGATCAAGATATCTCTCCAATGGAATGGAGTGGGTAGCTACTGACAATAATAAAGAAACTGGATGGCGATATAATATTTAACTCTATACAAACACATATAATATAAGGCCATATAAGGCCATATAAGGCTTAAAATTCTATTGACAGTAGTAGTAGTCTTTTAGTATTGGATAGTTAGCCCGTTCTTTCAGCATTGTAGGTTAAAGAAATCTCTCAATGTGATTCATTACCAACAAGAGCGTCATTCTCTCTCTTCTGACGAGCTAGTCCACGGGAGAGTCGACGCTGGCTTTAAGCTGTTAATAGTTAGCTTCTATGGAAATTAAACTGGCAATGGGCCAAAGGACACTGACCGTGAAGTGGGTCGTAAATTGCTGTGAATAAGTATGAAAACGAAGCAATACAGTGCTGAGGAAGGGGAGTAAATATAGTAGGAACACATCCCTTTTCAAATTATTATTAATAAAGTTATTTTATTTGGTTAGCTTTTCAATAAGCGGATAAGTAGATAAGTAGTAAGCTATGTCAGAACTAGCAGCAGTGGCACACTAAAAGGTTTGTATCCACGCTAAATTGTAGTTTAGAATTTATGTCCGTACCAGTAATTGAAAGAAATATCCTATATGTAGGAATATCCTACTGTACATATAATATCAGGGCATAATATGATCATCTGTTAGAAAAATGCAGGTCAGTGTGTTAAAATTCTACCTACCTACCTATTTGGCTGTGGGATTAGTCATGACTATATGGCTATACCATTCCCTATATCAATTCGATGTCATTAATTAAATTCAAAATCAAAATTAATAAATGACCATATAATATACATAAATAAATATTATGTATTATGATTAATACTATGTATTGTGTAGCAATTAACTACTAATTACCCAGTATTATTTTTACCAATAACACTATAAGTACAAAATAAGTACAAATTACAAGTTACTGGTATATAACTCACACACACTAACAACAAACCTCAGTGTATTCTTGTATAATTATTTGTGTACATCCCAGTTGCTATCTGGGGCCTAAACCCCCTCCCTCCAGAAAGTAATATGAGCAGACAGCAGTTGGCCAGGCTGGCATGAGTGACAGACAGCAACACTCCAGCCAACTAAGCTTAAATGAGTTACACTTTAACAACGACCTAACAGCTTGGCTTGATTCATTGAAGAACTGTTTTTTGGGGAGTTTGGGGGTTCGAGCGGCACCATGAGCAGCCTTGATTTCTTCCTGCTTGTGTGTTGCTTATGCAGCCAGTGTGCAGTAGGAGGTAAGTAGACAATAATGGAATATTAGTGGTTTAGCTTAGCCTGTGGTATAGCCCCATTGATTATGTGCTATAATCTATGTACTACATATATTTCCCGTTAGTTAACCAACAAAGTTAGCTTTGGTAGGCCTATACTGAAGTTTTTCAAATCACAGAGAAAGCTAGTACACTGTATATTCTTCACTTTTATTTTGGTGTGTCTCTATTATTGTGAAGCCCTTGGTTAAACCTTATGTTAGCTTAAAGTAGCCTACTTTTCCCCCAAAATCTATATAGCCACAACAAAACATGGCCATCTTTGATAAAATTTTGTTGCAACTTTTATTGCTGCCGCTTTTTCTTTCTAGAGTTTTTTATCCCCTCTGTAATTTTTACCACCCCCCACAAAAATACTTGACTGTAGCTTACACACTTCAATATAAAGTCCTCAGGCTGACATTGGAGAGAGAGAGAGAGAGAGAGTACAGTATATAATGTGTATATACTGCACATATATATATATACAGTATATATATATATATTCTTTTTTTTTTTAGTATAGTAGGAGATTGGCTACAATGTCTAGCCTATCTGTGGTAGAGATCGGCTTTGTAGACGCAATAGAAGTATGTTTATGAGAAACATTGGAAGTGAACTGTGGATGAATACAACTGCGTTTGTATTCATGTTTTGCAGGAAGACTTAATATTTAGGAAAGAAATCTACAGAGTTGAATATTTTATAGGTTAGGGTGGTTGACTACCAGCCAAAAGGTTTTGGGTATGATCCCCAGTATTCGACCTACCTGTAAGCATCCTTGAGCAAGATGCCTAACCCCAGCTGCTCCTTAATACTTATAATTGTACTGACTGTAAGTTACTTTGGAAAAAAGTGTCTGCTAAATGACGATATAAGGCTTAGTATCACTTTAACTCTGCTATTAGCACACTCCTTATACTTGTCTAATTTTATTGGTCCCCATTCTGCTTTAGTCAGACATGACATTTACTAATGTCATCTAAACAGGGGGAAGAGCGACGCAAAGGCTATCTAACGCAAACCCCGCCCTTCCCTTCCCTATCCCTACGGTCCATGACCCTGCGTCTCCCTGCCTAGCTAATGGAGGTGTCTTGCTGGGTGATTGTTGTCATTTATTCTTGTCAGGTCTGATGCTGTAGGGGCCAAGGCTGTGCCGGTCATGATAAATGCCGCATCGCCGCAACTGCCGTTTATAAATGCTTCCCACCTTCCTACACTGTGAGGGAAATGTGTGGAAACAAGAAGGGATTATGCATGAAAACACACAGGAATGCAGATGCTAACACTTTTCCCTGGTTCACAGCTTTGCAGGGCCAGTGAACAAGGCCACTAGTAAGAATAGTAGAGCCTCTTTATGGCCTAAATGGCCTAAATTACATGAAAGTGACACTAATGTGTTTGATGCGAAAAGCACTACATGGCCCAGGATGTTCCATAGAAAGGGGACAGGTTAAGTCGAAAGGTCACGTGTATAAACCTTAACATGCCAGGCCTATCCCTTGCGCAAGATGCCTAACCTCTACCTGCCCTGTAATACTTTTACTCACTGTAAGTCGATTTGACCAGTCAAGTTACACTTTACTGATATTAAAATAAAATTATTCTATGCATTTTATAAAATAAAATTATTATTAAAATCTTTCAAAAATTTTAAGTCATATCTAAAGCTACAGTAAGCATAATTAAATGGATGGATATATACAGTACAGTATATATGGAACTGTACCCACCCATCCAATCCCCCTCTTGTTAATTGTTCAATTCATTTTTTCTATTGTAGATTTAGGTCAATTGTCAATTTAATATGTGTTTAATTTAATGTGTTATAGTACTGTATGTGCTTCTCAGATATGCATAATAACAATGTAAACTAAATATTGCAATGCCTGTTGGTGTTTTGCATGGCATACTAGGTGATATTCGTGTTTGAAGTGAACAGATTTCACCACTTGCTCCGAGGGTGTTCGGGGGTCCCCGGTAGTGAACTTAAGCCTGCATTATTTATGGATTGGTTCAACACTGCCTAACTTGAAAACACGGTTTCGGTTGGGATTCCCAGAGGGCTGAGGGAACTGAAATTTCGGGATTGGGATAACTGCTTTGCTGCTTAGAAATCACTTTAGGCCTACCTTCCTTCGTGCAAAATAATGCCTAAAGTGATTTAAAAACTACAGTGAAAAAAGTGTGAATAACAAGATTTGTTAAAAGAAAAAGACAACGTTTGTGCAAAGTCCTATAGGAGTAATGTACTTCTGTTAAAACAATTAATAGCCTGTCTGAAGGCTAAGAATTAGCTCATTGTAATGTTGTTATTTTTATTTAACCTTATACTTTACTGCTAATTTAGGCTAGCCTTGGTACTGTTTAGCAGCTAGCTCTGCTACAGTAGTCTACAATCTCTCAGGCCCCTAACCAGTCTGGCATCACTGTTTAATTAAACAGTTGGCCAGGGTTCGGTGGGTTAGACCCAAGCGCGGACATGCACAGACCGAGTTCCGAGTTCAAGCAAGTTTAATGCAGATTACAAACATAGGCAACACAAGGACATGTCGACAGGCGTGTGTAAGAGATACACACGTGGATAGAAATGTACAGGCTTACGTCAGACACAAAACATGCACACACAACCACGTACAATGACTCAGCACAGACACAGGGGAGAGCACAGATTAAATACACTAGGGGTGATTAGGGAACGGGAAACAGGTGAGGGAGGTAATAGGGTAGCGGGGGAAAGGGCAGGATAGTCTAGTGGTGTAGGTGTTGGACTCCCAGCTGGAAGGTTGTGGGTTCGAGCCCCAGAGTTGGCCTACCTGTAAGCATCCTTGAGCAAGACCCCCAACCCCTGTCTACTTTATGTAATAGCTCCATTGCAAGTCGCTTTGGATAAAAGCATCTGCTAAATGACCTAATTGTAAAAAGGCCCAGGTACTGGGAGCAGTGGGAGAGCCACAAAAGGAAAACAGGGTGGAGAAAGGAAGGGGCCAGGAAGAACACAGGGGAACAAGGTAGTCACACTAGGGAAACATGTGATGGACAATGGGGAACACAAGACGAGACAAGACAACAACAAAAACATAAACAGGGGTCTCAGGGTGGGTAATGACACCCACAGATTTGATGCGAATTCCCTGATTAGCTACTGACCACATAATAATTACACATGCTAATTTAGGGGGAGGTACAGTATCATTGTGGCTAACTGTCTAAGAGGATGCTGTAGACACAGCAATCAGTTAAATTTTGGAGAAAATGGATGGCATTTTTCCCTCAAATCTTTTTAAAAAAAACTTTCAAAAGCTTTGCAAACAATTTGAAAACTCAACATATATAGATAATTGTTTACAAAGTCACATTTTGTGTCATTTATTTAAAAGCACATAAATCGTTATTCGCAGAAAAAAACAAATATTTTAAAAAGTAAAATGAAACATCTCGAAATTCCATTATATCTTAAAATGTGAAACTTTTAAGGCTAAGCTACCAAAAAGAAGCTAGCTCTATACATCTAGCGTTTGTTTTTGTTTTTTTCATCTTTTATCTGTCTTTCTCTACCTTTTCCATTTTGTCTTAATTTGATGCTGTTTTTATTGTAGGCCTATTTCACCAAATAAGGTTATTAATAATCTTTATGTGTACATCGTCTTCCCCACCTTCAGGCGCTTCGGAGGGTGAGCATTCTCTAATGAAGACCCTCTTCACCAACTACAACCTCAAGGTCCGCCCAGCACCCAGCCCCCAGGAGAGGGTGGTAGTCCGAGTGGGAATGACACTCTCATCCTTTGTTGGTCTGGTGAGAGACACAAAGTACTTACATGCATTTTCATACTAAGTATTGAGCCTAAAAATCACTTTTTTATTAAAACAAGTAAAGAAATCGGAAGTAAATAGCTTAAACAAATTGCTATGGTTAAAACTACTTCTATATATATAATAATCTCACCTTATTGGCCTCTTGTCACTTTTATAGTATTTATTGTGTTGGATTTACAGGCATGCTCCCTATATAGGGGGTGGAGTAAAACATTTTTTATTTGTATTATTTAGTCTATATAATATTTGCGGATGAAATTTATATTTTATTACCCAGGATATTCAAGATAGAAGGACACAGAAGTATCCTGCCAACCTATATTAAAATATATAGTAAATTGCCTCAAATAAATAGAGGGAACCCTTGGTATCTGAATGTAAAGTGTTTGCTAAATATGGTGCTGCACTGTTTACATGTTATATTTTACAATTTTGTAGCAAATACAATTTGTAATCTCCCAAATTTCCCATGCCATTTGTTTATATAAGTAAAAACTTATTTGGGGATACATTTTAAAGCCCCAATTCCCTCAGTTTCTATATGTAGGCAGCTCAGCTAATCCATGCAAAATCCTCTTTTACAACCTTTAACAGCTTGTAGCATGGCTTTAAGAATTGACCCAATGAACAAAATCCCCCGTAAACAGGCATACAGCTGGGGATTTGCTGTCTTTCTCTTGAGTCAATCTTGACATGCACACACAAGCGCACACACACACACAAATGCACAGAAGGGAATGGTCTTTCAACCTTCAATAAAGGTCAGTCACACTCTGCTCTAGAGACAAATTCAGAAAAAAAAACCTAGAGTGGAATGTTCTTGAAAACTGACCCACTTGGAAGCAAAAGGCTTGCCTCTACTTTACGTTAAGATGCAGCTAGCTTGCTCACTGCAGTGTTACAGTACAACCATTCTCCCAAATGTGCACAGTACATGAACTATTCAAAAGTGACAGGACAGTGGAGACACGAGAGAGAGAGAGAGAGAGAGAGAGAGAGAGAGAGAGAGAGAGAGAGTGTGTGAAGGTTGAAGGGAGGACTGACCCACCCCTTCTTGCACTCTCTGTGTGTCTCTACCCAGCTGTCAGTGTGACATTCCTGGCTATGTTTTAAATAGCAGGTCCAGTACAAGAGCTTGTTGCCCCTTTGGACATACAAATCACACCAGTCCACCCATTCCTTTGAAAGACACATATCTATCACATACATGTCAAACACACACGTGCCAGTTATTTTTGGGGGCCCTGAGCAACATCTTTGTTTGTTGTTGTTTGTTAGTTTAATGGCTCAGTTCCACTGAGCAGTACAGTACAGTTCGGGATGGTAAACAATGATCTGCCAACAGTACCCTTACTTTATAGGCGGGGTGTATGCATGATCGCTATAGCTGCGTGAGAAAGTAGCGATCGACGTCATACTTGCACAAAGAACAAAGCGACACAGTAAAAACTTTGTTTGAGGTTGCAAGGAAAAACAGCCGAAAAATTTGGCGATTCTCATCATTAAATACATTAAACATTAAATACCTTTCATGTCTTATGCTTTCATAATGCTTCCCTATATTGGTTTTGTACCTAACAATGGAATTATATCCTTCTTCTCTGTTTAGAACATGAAAAATGAAGAAATGAGCACGGTTGTAGTCATGAATTTGGTAAGTGTAAGAAATCCTATAGAAAACATTTAATTGGGAATGTTAAGTTCTTTTGCTATATTTTAGTATTCAGCCTAAGTACTCATGGCTCAATGGTTTGTTTGGAATTTTATATCAGCGTAGAATTTGTGAAAGAGCCCGCTCAGATAAGAAAACCAAGTAAAACATTTTGAGCACTAAGCTACTTTTACACCTGGTGCTAAAACACAAATATTTTTTTTTATTTAATTGAAAAATGACTCAACAAGCAATCATATCAGGAATAGGCCTAATAGCTGTAATATTTGAAATATGCAAAATGAGAAATTATGCAAATCGAGTTGATATTAAGCAAGGACAAGTGCATAGGACATCGTCCCCATAATAAAAAATGGTGGTGGAAACATTTGAATTCAATAAAGACATGACAAAGTTGGCTACAGACATTGCAAAGTTGGTCCTCTATGCCTAATTCTGTTTTTCTAACTTAATTGTACTGTAGTATTTCCTGATTTCTGCCATGATGCGAGCCACACACTGTTTGGAGTAACTGCACAGACACGCACTCAAACACACACATGTGCTGCTCCATGTCACTCATATCTAACAGGAGTGGACAGACTACCGGTTGTCATGGAAACCTAAGGAGTACGACGGAATTGAGGTGATGCGTATCCCAGCTGGAAAAGTTTGGCTGCCTGACATTGTCCTCATAAATAAGTAAGCACTTGCACCTACAATGGCATCAACAGCAATCTGCCAAAAGTAAATTTATTGCTACTAGCGGGTCAATAACTTACATTAAAGGTGCTGTAGGTAGGATCTAAGAACTATACATTTAGTGTAATTTCTTAGAAATGCCATAGACATCCGTCAGCTATCAGTGAGTCAAATGCTCTGTAAGAATATTTGCTCTGGTTGATGGACCCTGCCTCTATATGAGTTGATTTAGATTTTGCCCGGATATTTCTGACCAATCAAGGCCTCTTTTCCCTGATAAATCCGGCGAATCTACCTTGCCTGTCAATCACATTAATGCGCTCACACAGCTACAACAGGTTTGTCAATGGCGCGTTGCAATGGCAGACCAACGGGCTCCAGAGAGAGGGAGCAGAGGAGGAGGGGGTGGGTGTTTGGATTGTTGATTTTCAATCTATGTTCCGTTCATTTTTAGCTAGCTCCCATTGCAACTCTCAAATCCTACCTACAGCAGCTTTAAATTGGGATAAATGTGCACCTCCTCTAGGTGCTTTGTTTCTACAGTTTAGAGGTTTTGTCTTCCAGTCTATCCTACACACTGTTTAATTACTAAACACAAATTACAGCAACCAAAACGTGCGTGGGAGTTGTGCCCTGTCCTGAGTAATTGAGTGGCTTGTCCTGTCTAATGTTTTTGTTTCCACTATGGGGTTACTGTGTCCTGAAGTTAATACTGTTTGGGCTAACAGAAGAACAGTGTGATAATATTACTATTTAGACATTTGCAGTAACGATGATTTAACATTTGTGCCAAGAAAATAATCATTTCAAGCAATTTCACCTTTGCACTTTTTCCATCCAAGGTCAAATACTAGCAAATTACTTTGATGCCATGAGCTTACTTGACAACAGGGGGTAGGCTTGTCTTGTGATCTGGGTGTTGGACTCCCAGCCGGAAGGTCATGGGTTCAAACCCCAGAGTTGGCCTACCTGTAAGCATCCTTGAGCAAGATGCCTAACTCCTATCTTCTCCATGTAATAGCAGCATGTAATTGTAAGTCGCTTTGGATAAAAGTGTCTGCTAAATGACCTACTTGTAACAACTGTCCATTCTGAACATTTGCTTCTCTGTAGGATTAAAGTGGTATAGAACTATACTGTAGTTAAACTTTACTATAAACTTAACTTCCTTACATCAGGGTCTGTATGCTTTTTGGGATGAAATATTGTGCTTGAATTGGCTTTCATTGTATCTCAATGCACGTCAATGACATGCCGGAGACAAATGTGAGATGAATTTTACTGAGGAATCGGTTAAAAACCAATATGATTTTATTTTGGGGAGGAATTGAACCTAATGGCAGCATGTGCCCTTGGTCAAGGGTCTTACCAAAGTGCAGCATCCACAAGGTTGTCATTAATCGTCGTTAAATGGTGGCACTTGTGCAAAGTACATAAAAGTCAAACTGTAACAAAAATGAAATTTGTCAATATAACAACGAATATGTGAATTTGCTGGATATCTAAATTTTTGTCAAAGTTGTGACAAATATATAGTCGTTTTTTGTTCTCAATCTAATGAAAATGGGATTCGTCAGTATTTAGACGAATTATCAGACAGATATCAGACACTACATTATTGTCAAAATGGTGACGAAATGTGAATTTGCTTGATGTCTACATTTACGTCAAAATATTGAAGAATATAAGATAGAGTATGTGATTTAACTATTTTCGTCAATATTGTGACGAATATTATATAGTATATAGACAAATACTGGAATGTGATAAGACTACTGTAATGGTCGTTTGGAGCGGGTCGAAGTGCAAGCGCAGAGTGATACACGGAGACCAAGTTGTAGAGACGAAAAGAGCATGAGCTCTAAAGTTTAATTTCCATTAAGCAAAAAGCCCGTAGGCAAACACAAGACACGCATAGGCGTGTGCAAAAACAATAACTGACAATTCCCCTCACCTGCTCTCCCTAATATAAAGGGGAGCAGATGAGGGGAAATTGCCCACAGGTGCGCTGGTGAAAGAGGGTGCGTAAGGTTCAGTGGACGGTCGGAGACCGGTGGCCGGAGGTTAGTGCTCCGGCGAGCCTGTGTGGGGGAGGGCGGCACGGCTGGATATTACATTTGGATACTACATTTTCATCATTTTCATATACTGGATACTACATTTTCATCAGAATAGTGACGAGAAATATTTGTCAATACTTAGACAAATATATATCACAATTTGTCATAATGGTGACGAATATATATAATAAACTGAATGAGGTTATTTTTTTGTCTTAAAGTCGATAAATATTGAATTTAAATTGCATAATTAGTGATCGTCAAAATGCAGACGAATACAAAACATTAAATCAGACACTGTATTTTTATTAGAATCGTGATGAATACAGTAGAACTCTCTTAGTAAATAGAAATGTTATCATTTTTAATCTGTAATTTGTCATTTGTAATTTTTCATAAAAATTATTTCATCATATTGTTGACTGAAACTGAAAGTTGATTCTAACAAAATCAAAAAGTCAAACTGCGACAAAAGCTCTCAAGCACCTCTCATGGCCACACTTATTCAAGCTAGACTACTTTTGTTAAGCCTCAATATTCTGAACTCGCTTCATGGAATACCCCCCCAGGACCGGAACAACAGAAACATGGAACAACAGAAACATGGAACACAAGGAAAACACAAACTGGAAACCATGACTAACTGGACGGGACCTGCATGGAGCAGTTCCCGAGATGTTACAGTGATCATCTGAACATAGTTTTCAAGTGCTCTCCCTTCTTTTACACACACACACACACACACACACACACACACACACACACACACACACACACACACACACACACACACACACACATATCCACTACTGCATTGCTCAATGTAGAAGCTCACATTAACGCCGCTGTAAATATCCCCCTGCTCCATTCATCAATGCTTTATAGGCAATTAAGCAGCATGGCTTCCCAATAACAGAGCCAATGGCAATGCAGCGCTCCCCCAGCTACGGAGTTGTTAGCCTGGAACCTCTCACACACACACACACACACACACACACACACACCCATATACTGTATATAGTCACACAAACTAATACACACAAACGAATACACACAAACGCACGCATGTGCCACTGTCTGTAGTTTGATCAATGGCGGTAATTTTAGCTCTCCCAACACCTTCACGGGGACAGGGTTTTAGTAGGGCCAACCTTGGGGACACCCTCTCATAAGAATCCAGCCATTGTACACCGTCAAGCTGATAAATCGGTTTGTCCAATTACCTTGATGTCTTTGTTGCCACTTAATGGCCATTCCTAGATATAATGTGCTATATTTATAAGAATGATTTTTATATTGTTTCACAGTGAAATGTACCAGTCTATAGTGTTATCTGTGTGCTTTGACCAAGCAGTTTTTTTGTCCTTGATCGTTATATAAGCGCATCGTGGGATTCCCTCTTAATTCATTGTCTTTTTGGATATAGAATATGAAAAGTATCTGAACAGACTCAGTATCAAGACAGATTTTCCTACCCATCCAAAAATGTTATAACTGTAATGTCCCGGGGCGTATCCAGAGAGGGCGCCCCTCCCCTCACCCAACGCACCCGAGCACCGCACCTGTCCTCACACACTGCTAATGACTGATTCTGTGCACCTGTGGGGAGGGTATTTAGGTGGGGTGGTTTGGAGAGGTCCTTTGTCGGACATTGTTTGCGCTTAGCGACATGTACGTGTGTATTTCTCTTAAGAGTTTGTATTAAACGCTGTATTAAACGCTGAGTCTCGTGGAATCCTTACTTGTGCAACTCATCTAAATGTTATTCTGAAAATGTTTTGGGCTACAGTAGCAGTAGCTACCCATTGCATTGCATTGGAAAGGTTGTGTCCAGGTTTCTTGTACACATGCATACTATGTAGTAGCCTATGCATACTATTATGCTAAAGTACATACTACACCCAGCATCCTTTGTGGACTGTCGCAATCAGTTTGTAGTAGAAGAATTTTGCCTGCCTGCAAATTCTGTATCTCTTCACTCTTCTTTTTCTGTGTCTGCAGTAATAATGGAGTGTTTGATGTGGCCCTCAATGTCCATGTCCAGGCCTACAGCAATGGCAGGATAACCTGGACCCCTCCTGCCCTCTACTACAGTTCCTGTGGGGTTAAGGTGAACACACACACACTCGCACAAACATTCCCGCATAAACCCTTTTCTCATCATCTAACGAACCACAATTTTCTGACCTTTTCATTTTCTCATTCCTCAATCCAGGTTACGTACTTCCCGTTTGACTGGCAGAACTGCACCATGCAGTTCCGCTCCTACACCTACGATTCCACCGAGATTGAGCTACAATATGTGCTGGACGCCAATGGCAAAGAGATTCGGGAAATTATGCTGGATGAATCCTTCAGTGGTAGGCATCTGGAAGGAGGCGGGGGGCGGGTGTGGATGGATGAATTTTCTTTGGCTGGATGGATAGAGGAATACATGATGGACAAAGGTTTTGATTCATGTTTAGCCACTAATTCACTTTTTCACTCATGTTTTGTGATGCACAAGCGTCCATTGCATGCCAAAACCGGCCATATTCCTCTACCATAGTGCGTGCATGCCTGCGCACCGCAAAACAAGAAAAGATTAGTAATGAAGGTCCCTGTCAAAATCTGCTGGAGTCACCCTTCAACTCTTTACTTAGTATTAATTACAATTACAACATTTAGCAGTCGCTTTTATCCAAAGCGACTTACAATTGCATGATGCTATTACATGGAGCAGATAGGGGTTAGGCATCTTGCTGAAAGATGCTTACAGGTAGGTTAACTCTGGGGTTCGAACACACAACCTTCTGGATGGGAGTCCAACACCTAGAACACTAGACTACCCTGCCCACAATGAAAGTATTGTGATCTCTACATTTTATAAAAACCTAAAACCTCTCAATTGTTTCTTCAGAGGGTGGCGAGTGGCACATCCGACACAGGCTCAGCAGGAAGACAATGAACGATGACATGTACGAAGACATGAACTTCTACCTTATCATAGAGAGGAAGCCTCTGTACTACATCTTCAACATCATCATCCCCTGCATTCTTATCACCGTCATTGCCATCTTCAACTTCTACCTACCGCCAGATGCAGGTAGCCTGCTACAGGATGATACTTTAATATCATAAATTTATAATATAATTCATTTGTTATTAAAGTTAAATTAATAGTTAAATATTACTTAACTGTGTGAGAAACTGGCCAAACCTCTTTTTAAATATTTATTTTCATCCATTGTGCTGCCTTCCTAATTTACTAATTCATTCATTTATGTATGTGTTTGGTCATAGTTTGACATTGCTAAATAATAGAGTGAGAAGTACTGCTTAGTAATGGTGGGAAGTTCGAATCTTTTTACTGACTCAGATCTTTGAATCTCGGTCAGTAAAATGAAGAAATCATTTTTTTTCATTTTAAAGCTAGTTAGCGTGGCGCTGTTGCTCTCCGGTGGGCGATGTAAAACAAGAGTGTGGTTCTCAAACACTGGAGGCTACATAGTTTGCTTCAGTAGCCTACACAAATTCAGTCTCAAACTCAAATTGCCCTTGGGCCACTTTTGGTACGGTCATCTCATAGGTGGGCCGCAAGAGCATTAAAGTACTCCAAGAAAGTGCAATATTCTCAAAATGTACTTTTTTTT
>JAODLI010063701.1:0-14927 GCA_027575585.1 Percopsis omiscomaycus
GTGTGTGTGTGTGTGTGTGTGTGTGTGTGTGTGTGTGTGTGTGTGTGTGTGTGTGTGTGTGTGTGTGTACACACACCCCTATTGGACAGTGAGTGTAATGAACAAATCAAACCACAAATAAAATCCATACATACATCCATAATCAATACAATTTTATTATATGTAGCACTAGTCACTATGTAGCCATCATTATCAATTGGCCTGATTATGTCTTGATCACTACAATGCACTGACTACATTAGTGCATGCTGGCAGCTGTTGTGGCATGAAATTGACCTGGTGGTAAGTGGAGGGTGGAAAAACTATGGAACCCCCCCACCCCCCCCCCCCCCCCCCTCGCCCCCCAAGTTTGCAATCTTCCTGAGAGATGGTGTACCTCTATTTCCATAAATTTACAAAAGGACATTTCACATTCTGCACATACTCTCATAACCCCAATCTTGCTTTCAGTCTCTGTTTGCTCTGTTTAGTTTGAAAGGTTAGACGGGACGAATACGGTTAGAAATTCAATTTTCTCTCGAATACATGTGCTTGTTTTCTGTCTGAACACTTCCTGCTTCTCTGGTTGAAGGAGACTTCTAATGGAAGTGCAGATGGGCAGATGTGCCCAAGCCAATGTATTGTATGATTTTGAACCCTACACCATTGGAAGCTAGTCAGTCCGCTACCTCGAAGAAACCAGGATGTTGAAGAAAGTGGGACTTTGTCTTCATTGTTTCTTTCTGCTTCAAAAATGTGAACTGCGAGTTTTGTTGTGCTGCTTCTGCTGTAGCTTTTCCGTGGAGCTAAAGCCTCATGAGCAAATGAAATCTTCTGCCTTGCTTGTTCAGCAGTTTCGTTACAATACGAGAGACCTTTTTACAGAAACCCACTTAGAGGAAAGAGTTGAGCTTTCTAGAATGAGATAATACCCTAGTACAGATATTAATAGTTTTATCTCAAGGCAAATCTGACCACTATCTTTGTCTCTGTTGTCAATCACTTGTGCAAACTATAAATGTAAAATGTTATTTTTTATTTTTTATTTAAAAAAAGCAATAAAAAAAGTGGCCTCCTGATAATCCTGTCTCCATACAAAGTGTGTCAGAACAAGATAACAAATAAAAACAAGTCTGGATAATGGTTCTAGTAACCTGCGAGTGAGATTGATTTGCCCGTTCAATACTCTTTTCATTGCCAGTCAATTTTTGTGTGGTCTGTCAATTGGCAATCCATGTTTTGAATGCGCCGGTTACAAAGGTAATTGGCTTTCCCAGACTAAACCCATGCCTTTTGGTGAGGACTCTAGTCTCTCAGCGGCCAATGTTTTGCTGCTGAAAACGTTCTTTCGCTCTGTTCCTATTTAATTACTGGTGCCTAATTGAATTAGAGTCCGCTGCTTGTTTTTATTAGTTCTGCAGCCTTCCGCAGATGACTTGAAGCATGGGCCTGTCACATCCACTAATGTCTCTGTGGATCTGGGCTTTTGTTTACTCAGACACACAACTGCTGGCTGTCAAGCCATCTCACCACAGACAATTGGGTAACAGAAGATGGCTATTGCTCAGGAGCCATAGTTCCCTAGGCCGTCACAGCACTGCTGGCGAGTTTTCCTGGGACTTATCATAACAGCTGTGCTTCCTGCGTGGCATTAAAAGTTGGGTTTTTTTTTGTGCTGAAATTGAATCCTGAATTCCGAATGGGTTCGATTTGAATGGAATTGATTTGTAATTACAGCTTTAGATTTCACAATAATAACCGCGTTGTTGTGCTGTTGGGGAATCACTGTGTACTTCAGGAAAGCAGTATTTGGTTGATTGCTCTTTGTTTTTTAATGAATACAATGGAGGCCAAGTAATTAGACCACTTAATTTACAGGGATAGGTCTTTTTACTGCTTGGCCTCTAGCTTGGGGCTCTATGCTTGCAGTAAACATGTTCTGCCTCATGGGTAATTTGTCTGTGCCTACTGTACTGAACCTATATGGTTAGCAGCTCCCTTGAACCACCCCTGAAGTAAATGATAACAAAGGGGATTGTCAATGTCATTCATTTGCCTCAATGCATTTATGATAAGAGAAGGTTACAGGGCAATAAAAAATACATTTGTTAGATTTCCCTGGTCTCCAACGCAACACTCTCCAAGATCCTCCAAGGCCCAATCTGCCATGGCGTTCTAGCCCACGAGGAACATTGCTGGCTGTCTTATACGTTGAATTATACCAGGAAAGGTTTTTCATTTAAGCGACTAGCTAGGCTCTTGATACAAGTACCGGCAGACGGTGACAGCTACAGTAAATCTTGTGACCCAGATCGTTAAATTTGTTCCCTGTTGTCACGGAAAAGTCTTGCATTTCTCTACTGCCGCGAAGGTTGAAAGAGTAGGCTAGTCTAACGCATCGCCGGGGTTTTCAAATGAAATTTGATTGTGCCGACAATGTGATGTCTGCATGGAGAATTGCTTGATGTGGTGCATATTGTTCCATGCATAATTACTCCTAAAGCAGAGGCTGTCCCCGAGGTACAGGCAAGCTGTAATTACACCACACTTGTCTTTGTTGCTGTCTCTGGCCCCGTTGCTGTAATGAGCGTTAACATTGCCATTATCGCAGAACAAGGATCGCACCAAAACACATTCACTGGGAGGTTAATGAGCCGGAAAATCTTTTTTTCTTATTCTCACCGCCCTATAGCCTACCTGTGTCTTTTTTTTCTCCATATTTCTGTCCACTTTTTTGTTCTGATCATATTTGGTCTCTTCTCATAATGTCCTGCTGCGTCTATTTTCCCTTTACTCTTCACAAGTCCTTTTGTTATGCCTTTTGGAGTCCTTCATCTCAGTTCAGAGCTTGAATTAGTGTTCATTTAATGCATTTATCACGTTTTGACTTTGCGTAAAGGAACAGATTTCATGCATTAATCACAAAGGTCTCCCCCGCTAACAAAACTTTAGAAAAAAAAAAAAAAGAATACAGAAGGAGCTATGTAGATGGATGACTGGAACTCATCACTAAGATATATTAGCTTTTTGCGCATCATAAGAGTTGTTCATTACAATGTCATTTAGCAGATGCTTTTTTCCAAATCGACCTACAATTACATGCTGCTATTACATGGAGCAGGTAGGGGTTAGGCAGGGAGCCTTCCGGCTGGGAGTCCAACACCTAGACCACTAGAGACTGCCCCGAAGGCGTCTCTTATGCTGAGCTTATTGCCTTTATGTGTGAACTGCTATGCAGCTCCTTCAGGGCTGGATTTAGTCATGAGAGTGTCGAGCCTGGTGATTTTGTCGTCAGCACTTGAGTTGAGTCAGCACTTGAGTTGAGGGTTGATCATCAGCATGCATCCGTATGCATGTCCGCTATACCAGCTAGAACCTTTTTGCCTTTTTTTTGGACATGCCACAGTACAGAAGGCAGGGAGAAGTAAAAGAGACGGGTGGCATCATGTTTTTGGAAATCACGTGACTGCATTGATCCCACAGCTCCTGTGTTTAGGCAGTGAAGCATTGGGTGTGAAACGGAGAGGAAAGGTTTACTTTTCGTGATATGTGTTCTTCACTTTGTGTGCCAAATAGGTGTTGGGCTACTGAGCAAGCTGTCTGCCAGATTTATGATAAGGAGGGCAAGGGACAGAAGAGGTTTATTGTACCCGCGTGGTTCTTGGACAAGGCCTTAAGTGGTGGGTGTGGCTCCAATGTCTCTCTGTCCGCCCGCCAAGGTGTTTTCACCTCTGACACCTGGCCCATCTGTTGGGAGAAGTCTAGGCGCTGTAAATAGAGGCTAACATAAAAGCATTATTTACTGTACACACACCAGGGAAATTCTAAATGCCTGTATATAATTGCAGTCAGTAAATGTAGTCTTGGCAGTGGCTTTAAATTGTCAGCTAACCAAAAAGGTTCTCAGGCAGTGTTTATGTATGTGAGGTACGGTGACAGAATTAGCATTTCTTGGTATGAAATATTGATTTGAATGCAATATGAGTCTTGGTGTAATGACTTATGACAGCTAACTGCAGTTAAATGCCAGCAAACTGTCACTAAAGTGCAGCTGTGGAATGATATAAAGGCTATAGGAAGGCAAAGACCTTTTTTCGAACATTAGAATGCATTATGATTAGAATGCATAAATCTGGGCTCTATAATATAATGGAATAATTGCAATTTTGCTAGTTTACAGCTAACATTTCTTTAGGCTTCTGAATTTGTTCTTCGTAAGGTCAAGGTTAGCCTATGTCTGTCTACACTGCAATAGCTCATATGTAGCTGGCTAGTTCTTTTACTGTTCACAATATTCAATATTCTACCTAACCTCTTGCCATTTTGATTTAATATTCATTTGCCCACATGTGTGTTAATGTCAGGCCCAGACCGACGTAAAATAAACACATATATTCAACACCCATTCCAGTAGCTTTTTGGTAAGTAATTTTTTCATTTAAAATGACAGTTGAGCTATAACTTAAATAGATAACTTATTAAAAGATAAATTATTCCATTGCCTTCTCCAAATGTGTGCTATGTTAAAAGAAATGCTAGAGGATAGACTGTTTACCACCAACTTTATTAAGACCATAATGGTAAAATGTACAAAGTAATATTTTCCGTAAATGCATTGGCAGGATCATATTTATGTACTTTCCATGATCAAGACAATAGGCCAAACATTACACCCATCCATACATTCTATTTACCTTTTACATCACAAAATAACTTAACTCTTTTACTCTTAATGTACGCTTTATCCCTTTTTAATATATTAAATTCATTTATTCTTGAATGAACTGTCACAAAATCATGGGTTCCATAAAAACATACAAGCACAATTGGTCCTTTCCATTGCACATGACACACAAAACTATTACTTAACCAATGATATTGTATTAATCCAAGCAGAGCACACAAATAAATGCATGATTCCATCGCCATTTGAGGTATACAATTACAGAATCGTTGAAACAAAAACCTGCTGCTCCTTTTCAACCATTTGCCTATAGGACGAGAGATTTATCTCGTGATTTCTCCTTCCCAATAATGATTCCTTTGTGTCGCAGGCCGTGCTCAAAAATAGAGGGGCTTTTATTGATGGGACTATAAAAGCTACACAGCACCATTACATCCAAGCATTGCGTGTCTATTCAGCCACTTTCACCAGTTCACTCATTAAACTGTGCACCACTGAAAGCCGAAGACGGTCGAGCAAAACTGATAGCTTGATAAATTAGCACACTCTACACCGACCAAAATGACCAACATCCATTGTTTTGTTTTTTACTATACACTACATAATATACAGTCTTTACTCATTTAAAATATTTATAATTACAGTATGATCAAATATGAAGTTAAACCTTGTTCACGCAGATTGGTTTAATGGATGGATACACATTTTCAGAGTGATTATAAGATGGTTTTGTGACGGTAACAACCAACACTTTATTATACGTTGTAAACCCATGCACTGCTTTAATAGCAGCCGTGATTATGAATGACCTTGTGTCAGTCCAGGAAACTTTTCAACTGCAGTGGAAACTGCAATGGTTCCGAGCCATTGCAGCACCATCCAAACACCATATACCATGTATGCTTTATAAGCACCTATGGGGTCCTTCAGGGCTTAACATTCGCATTGTCCCTCAGGGCTTAACATTCGCATTGTACTTAAAAGCCACATGTTCTTCACATAATCCTTCTAGAAGGTTTTTATTCGAGTTCAGGAGGGCGCCTGCCTCGAAAGGTATTGATTCAAGACATATGGGGAAAACACAATCCCTAACCCCATGATAGTTTTGATTTTATATATTTTTAATCATTCTTTTGTTCTTGGTACTGCATCCAAAATAGTTTTCTCAACAGCTGTGTGTTGTGTAAAAAAGATTAAATGGGTCAGAACCAAGTATGAACATATGGCATGCCATTTAAGTACATATTCAAAAATAATATATGTCTATGAAATCAATCCTGAAATACATAAATTAGGCAATAAATAAATACATAAATGCGGGTATATTTATTGCCTCATTTATGTATTTCAGGATTTATTTCACAGACATATTTATTTATTTAATATTGACTTAAATGGCACTCCACGTGAGCACGCCTTGCAGTTGTGTGCACTTGAAACTGACAATGAAATCTCTAGCAGGCAGTAGGCCTACATTTGCACTGATTCGCACGGTGCCACACGACGCGTCGGGATCCAGGCCGGAGCAACCGCTTTGCAGTAAAGACGTCGCTTGTTGTCGTTGTGGTTTGTGCATTTAGAATGTTCTGAGTCATTCAGTGGACAGAGAGCGTGTTCGACTCAGACAATAGCGTCACGCCATAGCGGCAGTAGGGACTGTGCTCGCAACTTAAGGACAGCGGCATGGCCAGGGAAAGGTCACGTCAGTAGGCGCTGAGGAATAACGCTCTTCCGCTCCAGAATCCATTAAGAAATCGTTCCGATGTCTTTAGTTCACCCCGGATGCTAGATGGGCTCCCGCTGTGGTTCTGCCTGGTGCCCCCCACCCCCCCACCCAGTGTGTGCCTGCAGCCCCGACATTATCACTCAGCTCTTGCTGAATGTCACCTTCCCGTAGACACACGCGTCTTTGGGCAGCAGTTCGTCGGTGACGGTGAGCTCCTCCAGCTCCGTGGTGAAGTGGTCGGTGTTCTCCGCCGCGGACGTGTCCTTGACGGCGCTGTAGGTGAGGGCCACGCTGTAGGCAGCGGGCTTGGCCGCGGCCTTCCGCCCGCAGCGGCAGATCTTGTGGAAGGCCGCCCGGAACTTCTGCGACATGGCGTTGTAGATGAGCGGGTTGACGGCGCTGTTGAGGTAGACGCAGCTCCGGCAGAAGAGCAGGAACCAGGCGTCCTGGTAGGACTCGTGCAGGCAGGAGTTGACCACCACTAGGGTGCGGTAGGGCATCCACAGCGTGGCAAACAGAATCACCACCACCGCCAGCATCTTGGTCACCTGCGGGGGGCAAAAACAGTTCGACACTGGCTCGCAACCCTTTTCTGACCCCCCTTTTTGGCCACTTAAATAAAGTCCTTCTACTTTTAAAGGTACACTCTTCGATTTCATCAGTCTAACCAGTGCCGGTGGTGTAGAGAATGGTATGATATGAGCTCTATATGGGGAGGAGTAGAGCTGTGTGCCAGCCACTCAATATGTGTTCGTTTTCAACCCAAAAGATGAAAATAAATGTTTGAACAATATAAAGATAATACATCTGTAAAAAAAATTATATAAAAAATATTATCTCAAGGCATCTGGGACTGCATTACACGACCAAAACTTTTAGAATTTTGTGAATTTTTTGGATTAAAGGATTTTCCAGGTTTGCATTTGTCTCTTTACCGTCAATGAGAACTCACCTGCCGGCGGGAGGTCGCGGTAGAGCTGGAATGGCGGGTGTTTTTACAACTCGTCCCCTTATTAACCGTGTTGATGTGCCCGTTCTTGCTTTTCTCTTTGGGGTCAGAGGGTAACGGGTTGAGGATTAGGATTCTTGCAATGAGTCCATACAGGATGGCCGAGAGAAGGAGTGGCAAGACAAAAAAAATCCCAAAATCAAAAAAGTAAATAGGCAAATATAACTCCCTCGAGACTTTATAGCCGCAGACCAAGATGGTGACGTTGTCATAGACAGACTCCTGGATGTCTGTCAAGTAGAACCACATTACGCAATAAAGCGAGGTAAAAGCCCACACGAACAAAATGATTTTCTTTGCTCTGGACAGAGTGCACAAAAATTGAGCTTTTATAGGATGGCATATGGCGATGTACCGTTCGATGGTGAATGCTGTTATGGAGCACGACGAGGCATTGATTCCTAGGTACTGAAAGTATGTAATGCAAAGACACGCGTAGTGCCCAAATACCCACGATCCAAATAGACTCTCCGTTATAGCTGGCAGCCCAGCAGCCGTGAGCACCATTAGATCTGCCACCGCTAAGCTGACAAGGTAGCAATTTGTAGGTGTCCTCATGTGTTTGGTAGTGAGCACCACCAAGATGACCATAACATTGCCAACGATCCCTAAGGCGCATATCACGAAAACCAATAAACTACTTATCACTTTGTATTGGATGCTGTGGTCCATCCAAATCCCCAAAGTCTTGTTTAGTTCCGGAGCCCCGGTTAAGTTTTCCATCTCGGTCGACGGGGTGAACGTTGCGTCGGAGGAGAGGAGCGACATGGCAGTGGACTCTGCTTCGAGGCGCGTCATCTGGCTTTTACGCGCGATAGAAGCGAGTCTTCCCCCAACTCTACGGGTCTTGTGTTGAAATGTTTCCTCGACCTCGAAAGTTTATCAAAAGCAAGACGCTCGTTTTTCAATAAGCTCGCCAAATGCCGAATGGTTCCTGTGTAATAAATACAATATACCAACGTGCGCGCTTACATAATTGGCAAAGGGTGCCGCGTGGTTGTTGGCGGATGAGAGAGCGCGTGTTCTTGTGACAGGAGAGTCTGGCTAAATGGTAATGAGGAGGTGGTTTTGAGTCTTCTTCTTTGGCACGAACACACATTACGGATGCCAGCCCCATGGTTATGCGCATCCGAAAATTTCGAATAACACTCTGAATTAGCTGTCCAAACGATACAATAATAATCTGTCAATATTGTTTGTTGTATCGCAGTTATGGGCAATGGGTCTAACGCGTTTTTTTCTGAATAATTATATAGGATAGGCCTACACAGACTAGTAATATGGCCATATTAATTAATTCCTTGTAACTTCGAATTTATTTCTCCATCTATTCTGGTTATTTTAGTTTCATTTTAAATGGTCATTTATTTTACATCTTAGTGGTATTTTATTCGGGGTATCTTAGTTTCAGTAAATTGCCATTTATTTTAAATCTCACTAAGTGGTTTTAAGCAATTAGATGTCTACAGTCACATCCCTTGTGAGAAGGATTTATGCTTTTAGTCATGCACTTTCGCCGCGTAGCCTAGAGTCCACCTGTAGTTTGTCTTATCTCTTATCAGATGAGACACTGGAAATATAGCCATGTTGGAAGCTGTTTCATTTTACTTGATGATTTTTAACACAAGCAGAGGATGCCCCTACTCTATTTTTGTTATCGGTAAAAAATTGAATCTTCTGCGGCTAAATATTTAGTTTAGGCCTATAAGCCTACTTCTCATTAACACTAGATGTTGTTGTTTGCCTTTTGTGTTACGGAATCAGAAATGGTCTACTCTACAGCCTATTTCAAAGCGAGTTGTTGATAGCGTTTAATCAGCTGTCATGTTGTCCATTAGGCACGGGACTTTACAGTTGTCTGTATATAAATACTGTGGAGGTGGGACATCTTTCTCCCCCACACCAACTGTGCACATTCAGAACGGCTACCAGAAAGGCGACGATCACAACGCACAACGTGATTTGTGTAGTTATAGCAGGGAACATGCCAGCAGTCAATGTCGAGCGACAGGTGGACCAGGACCGGAGGGAATTGCATAACGACGCCCCCTTATCGCCAGGCGTCCCTATTGAAACTCTGAACAATCGAGAAGGAATAAGGAGACATTGTTAAAATGCTTCTTTTTATTCGCACACGTCAAGCCAAACTGTGTTTTTAACTTTTCGACTTCAAGCGAATGGGGCCCTCCGCACAGGGTCACCAAGCAGTTCACACTGGTGCTAAATATGATAATAGGCTACTGGCCAATAATACCGCTTCTATATGGTTCAGTGGCCAAAAGAGGCATGAAGGCACCCTGAAAGGTAACGTTTTACCGCCCTCTTAAGGACGAAACTTACTACTACAACAGTTGAGACCCGAGGCAAACTAAATGAAATGATCATACATCTGTTTCTAACAAAGTATAATCGTTACAAGGTGAATAAAAGCCGTAGTATATAGGCTGCTTTGTATAACATTATATTATTACTGACGGGAAGCTAGTACAGCCTGAAATATATCCTATCATTTGTCATTAATTAGGATGCACTATAGGCTTATGTGGTATTCACAGTTGATATATTTTCATATATCTCTATTGGCAACTAGCCATACAATATGTTCACTACCATTGGTGTCCAACATAGCCTACAGTAATTGTTATAGAAACTAGCTGCTATAAGAGAACCATATGTGAAAACAATATTGCTTTGTTTTTTGAGAAAGTACGCAGCAACTCTTTTAATGCTAGTAATAACTGCAATGGCAAACAATATTTTACTCACGTAAAGAGGCCCTCAGCCGATTTACTGACATTGTGGCATGGGTCATTTAAGGCAGAAATCGGGTGTGAGTCAAGCAAGAGCCATACCGTATGGCTACCAGCTGCACACACTACAGACCCATGACTCAAGGTCAGTCGTAAAGCATCTGCGTTTTGTGGCCCTGACCCTGGTCAGTTAATGGCAAACACACTGTAAGGGGGGCCGTCCATAACCCCGGTGATGGAAAGCAGCACGACATCTAGCTATAAGATGGCAGTTTCTCTTTGCCACCCACCCGCCCTGTCTTGCTCACAGCCTGGGGCTGTTCACGAGAAGCCTGCTGTGATGGTGAGCGAGGGGCCTTGCTGATTCAACTCACAGGACAGGGCAGATTGCAGAAACCTGAGCAGGGTTTTGTTCGTTGGCCAAGTGTGACAGGCTGGTTTCTACTGGGCAGATTCCAGGTGTGCATCTGTGAAACGGAAACTGAATAGCTGGGACTTTTTTGTTATTTTTTCATGAATTCATGCTAGCTAAGTATACAGGCTGTGTCAAGGCACCGCTGTTTGTCGACCATCTGTAAAATCCTATTTACCTATTTAATATTTTCCCCTTTTTTAACCCACGTGGAAGTGAGAGAGCGAGTGAGAGCAAAGGTAACAGAATAAGGGGGGCTTACAGTGACAGAGTCAGCGACTATAGGAGAGGGGGAAAAAAAACCACGAGTCAGCTCAGCTTAGCTCTGAAACTGCAGTCAGCTCTTATGTAGCTTTTGTGGTTAGCTTTACCCCTGGATAAGCAGTCCGTCGCATACAGGCTGCTGTCCAGATGATGCGTGTTAATCTGCTGATACTGTGTTTGGTCCCCCCCCCCCATGCCCTCCCGTGACTCAGCTGACGTCCATCCTCTGTCTCCAGCCATGGCCGGGGAACAACAATCCCGCTTCCAGTTCCATTCCTGTGTCCTCGGCTACCCTTGTCATCTTTACTGCTGTGTTCCCATTAGCTATTCTTAGCTTTAGTCGGCGCTCTTGTTTCACAGCAGATCCATCAGAGTAAAATGCCACACTTCTCCGAACGGCATGTATAAAAACGCCTGGCCCTGTTGGTTTGAGGCGTCTCCGGGGGAGACGGGTCACATTAAATCATAAACAATTGCGTAATGCTGCTGCTTGATATATATCCCCCAGGTAATACCCCTCTGAAAGCATTTGCTGAAACGGACGGGGCGGAACATTTGAGGGCTCTCATCGAGGGGTCCGTATGTCCCACGGCAATTTACTTTAAATGTGATTTGTAGTCATTTTTTCCCATCCCTCGTTTAATGAGGTTGAGCGAGCACACCAAGGACATCCTGGGGGTTGTAGTAGCAAGACAGAGGTGATTGCCACAGGTTTGCTCTGTTTGCCACTGAGAGGCTGGACTACGAGAAGCTCTTTCAATTGGAACACCCGCTCCTGGTCATACAGCTCCACCAACATTGTGCTGGTCAGACATTGGTTGACAGCATTTCTCCTGCCTGTGTTGAATCAAACATGCCAACATCATCGCCATTGGTATATCCCATTCCCCCCCCCCCGGTCTGATGCGTGTGTGTGTGTGCGTATTGAAAGTTTCCTCGAGGACACTTACTCCGACAGGACCCTGTGGTTTGTGCATGTTAGGGTTCTATGAGTGGGGGGCCATCGGAATGCTGGGGGGACGTCACAGCTTGGTTAAAATCTCTCCCGTCAGTCACACCAGAGTTGCACCAGCATTGCAAAGTGTGGTTCACATTCATAGACTGTGACTGTAATGGAGCATTGTGTTGTATATTGTCATATTCACATACCACACTCTGTGGTAGAAATGAATGGTGTTGGACGAGGTTTTCCGCGTTGAGCCAAACCCTTTTTTGAAGATATAAAATCTAATCTGGCTGTAGTCTCATTTTTGGATTTTGATTTTAAATTTAATTAAATGTATCGTTCAATCGAATTCAAGTTGACAGTTCAAGAAAACGAGGCTTCAAACTTCAGCGGAGACTTTTCAAGCAAGAGGCCTGTGCTTCTCAAACCTGTACGATGGGCCTCTATGTTGTCGTTGTTGGACATGTCCCAGCCTGTGGCTCCATCCACCCGACCGCCCTTTCATTTCCTCTGTGTCACAAATGTTTGAGGAGAAAAGCCGCGGGCACGTTGACGTGCCTCTCTCTTCCACCTCACGAGGTCTTGACCACCAAGAGCATCGCTAGCAGAGCGTGAAAAGACCCACAAGCCATCGGGGCAACCGGAAATGACTAGACGATGGAATATGAACTTGAACGGTGGGCGAGGGCACTGAAGCATCTAATTATAACCTTTGGCTCCCTATTGCCCATACATGCACCAGTGCTCAGTTATCCTATTTCTTCCTTAAGCGGAAATATGTATTTATTATTGTACCATTTTAAATAAGAAATAGAATATGACAGTTACTTGGAAAAGGCATTGTGTGAAAGTTTAGTGATTAGTGATTGGGAATGTATAAAAAGTAAATTGGGCTCAGTCAAAATGCAACTATAGAACATTGTCACTTGTGAGCATTTCACTATTGTAAATTGTTTGTCCTCTTCACACCAACTCACGTCGATTCAGCAATATGAGCAAAAAGATCCAGGACTAAAACATTAATCACCATATACCAAAAATGAGATGGAGAAGAAAAGGAGCAGGTTTAATTTTTTGTACATCCCAAATGTACCCTGTACACGTATAATTAAATTGTGTAACAGCAAGGACTAAGGCTACTTCTGCTTATTGTGAATGTGCTGAGGAACACAGAAGTTGATTCAGTAATAAGAGCGAGGCGGCCTGGCTGAGCCCGGCGTGGGAGGGAGGGGTCTGCCGTACCAAACCTTCCGTCTGTGAGCCAAAGAGCAGAACTCGACAGCGATGCGAGCAGCCACAAAGCCAGGAAGAGGTATTTAACTAACCGCATTCTTTCCTTGATAACCCAGTTTAAAAGTGAATGGTTGAATTGATTACATTTGCTGTCATTGTATTGCAGACATAGAAACATAGCAAGTGACTAACCTAACGTTTTAAATAGTTATTAAAGGTTTTAGAGGTTGCAGGGTTTTGGAAGAGTCAAATGTTGTAATGCCGTAGGAATTACAATAATAATTGCTCGGCTCCTGCTCTTAGGTCTATAAACTGGCTATAACATACACCAGATGCCTGTAGGATTTATTGCTCTACCTTGAATAGCCTATATAATACTCGAAAACATATATTGCGGATAAGACAGTTGAAGGATCAAGGTTATTGTACTGCAATAAGTTTGGGTATGAATCGGGTATTTTCTGTTTATTCTTTCTGTTTTTTTGATAGAGACGGACGCATAAACCTTTAGCCCCTATTCAAATGGCTGATCTGGAACTGCTTTACTTCGATCCATTGGACAGTCACGCCAACCCAAACAGCCTCGCTCTGATTTTAAATCACCAAAGCATCGCGGAGATCGGTTATTTCGGCGAAAAGTCACTTTCCAGCGAACGGCGATGCGCGGGTGTGGAGTCGGCGTGCGATGATTCAGAACCGTGGACAGCGACACACGACGTGCGCCAGCTCGGCGCGGCAAACCCGCGGGCACCGGAGGGAGATAACGAGGCCCCCCCACTACGGGAGCGCGAGACAGAGACTTCTTTCACTTGCAAAGAGGGCGACGACCTCGAATATCTAGCGCAGACAAGTCCCCAGGAGTCACCCGGGAGCGAAACCGGCAGCTTTTGCCACAGCTTTTCCAGCGAACTCCACGAGGGAGACTACCCGGAACTTTCCATCTTGTCCGATGAAGATCCTATGTCGGAGGGCTCGGGGAAGTCGGTGGATTACGGCTTCATAATCGCTGTCACCTGCCTAGTGACTGGCATCTCGTTGGTGGCCATATCCTACACCGTGCCGAGGGACGTTAAAGTGGTCCCCGGGAGCGTCTCGGCTCGCGAGATGGAGAGGTTGGAGAGGGAGAACGCCAGGGTGGGAGCCCATCTTGACCGATGTGTTATAGCGGGGCTTTGTCTGCTCACTCTGGGCGGCGTGTTGCTCTCCACGCTCCTCATGGTCTCCATGTGGAAAGGGGAGATGATAAGGAGGAAAGCGTTCGCCTATTCCAGACACGCAGCGAAGTTATATGGCTCGATCAGTCTGAGAGCAGGCTCCAGTCCCACCAGAGAATCCCCCTCGGGTCTGTCAGCGGGCGAGGACGATTTTGAAATACTCAGCTGAATTTACTGGACTACTAAGTGTCGAGACTCAAAATCTACCGCTAATACTACCAACGGTGTCTTATACCATGTAACTGCTGCAGGCGTAGGCCTACTGCTACTTTAAAGAAAACATCATTTACATTCAATATTGAGCTCTAACAAAAAAATAAGGGATTTGCTTCATCCCTCGTTATCTTGTGAAAAAGTCAATTGTTGTAAAAACACAACGCTCGATTTGATCAATTGCATGATTAATGTTCAACTCCAAAGATATTTTGTTAAATATAACAATGACATCGCGAAGATGGACTCCACTGGTCGAAATGGATCTTTTAATTCAACGCTCCTAGATTCTGCCGTTTAGTGCCAAAGGCACGCAGGGAACGCTCCTCTTATGCTAAATACACCTGGGGTTTCTAAAAAGCAGATGTTCGAAACTGCACATATGCTGCCCCCATCAACACAAACCCACTCAAATGCACATGCACGCACGCACGCACACACACACACACACACACACACACACACACACACACACACACACACACACACACACACAC
>JAODLI010063711.1:0-14927 GCA_027575585.1 Percopsis omiscomaycus
GATAACATTCTCCAAAATTTGGACAGCATCATGTAACACGGTTACTTCACCTATGCATTTGCGCAACATTACTCAAAAGTTTTTTCATTTAATCCTTAAACAGTTTACTAGTTACAATAAAAGCCATCATTCACGCTTCAAGTTTGTTAATGCTCCACTCACTATCACCACATCATCTAACAGGTCAACTGGGGAAATTGGAAGTGGTTAAAATCTTAAACTTTTTCCATCTACCTAGTGTATTCTGACATTTGATAAATGTCTTGAAGTGTCAACTTCTTGGGCAGAAAGCTGTTTTCTTCCTTTTGTGAAATGAGGAATTCATAGGGTGGCATCATATGAAGCAAGCAATTTTGGTTTGAAGCATGTTCTTTAAGACTGCATTTTTACTTGACCACTTAATTATTGACATTACAGGACGCCAACTTCTAACAATTGTTGAGATAACACATTCCTGGACATTAAACTTGAACACAATATTTCTGTTGCTTATACCTAATCTTAGTTACATTAGGATGACCAACATCTACTACCCCCACCTCCACACTGTTCAGTTTTTTAAGCAACCACTCAAAAATGAATGTGGTCAGGGCAACAGATTTAAGCACCCCTACTCTTACGAGAAGTGTCCTGGGATTTGACAACAGAGAGTCAGGACCTCGGTTTTACATTTAATCCGGAAGATGGCACCTATTCAGAGTAAAGTGTCCTTGTCACTGCACTAGGGCATTGGGATCCACACAGACCACAGGGTGAGTGTCCCCATGCTGGCTGCACCAACACCTCTTTCAGCAGCAGGTCTCCCATCCAGGCACCGCCTGGCAGACTGCTTAGCTTCGGTAGCCTGGCAGAAATGAGCTGCGAGGAGCCATGCTGCTGACTGGTTATTTTGAGTGCATAAGTGTGTTCACACTAACAGTTATGGCAACATCCAGAGCACTATGAGTACCCGGATGGTGTAGTCTACACACTAAAAAGGTGTGAGCGTGAAACGCTGGACACTTCTCGGGGCACACACAGTCGAGTCAAATTAAAAGAACGTTAATTTTCAAGAAGAATTGAGCAAAAAAGCCGCCAGATATCTCGGCAGGTGATGCAACAAATGCGGTCAAATATTCCGTTCCTCATTTTTGGTGTGCACAACTTCCGTGTTCGATCTGAGACACTACTACCCTGTCGAAATTCACGCACTACGCAAGTAAGTACATAGTGTACACAGTGTACTACATCGAAGTGTACTGACGAAAGTATCCAGAATGAGACAGAGTCAGACAATGATTGACTTCTCTCTTTCTGCTACCAAGTTGCATGCACAGAATATTGTAAAATTGCCTTGAAAGGTGTCTATAGTCAGTCAAAATAGTGAACATGCGAAGGCTATAAACGTACTGTCAGACACAAACAATGTTACAAGGCCAAAAGGAGGGCAATTTGTCATCCTGATCACTGTCAGGGCGCATCGCCCAACACTGAAGTACTGCCAAAACCTCAACAACAACTTCTCTGGGAAGACGATCGGCACTCCATTCATGGCTGAAGTCCATGCTCATCCATCAACCCCTACGCAATGTGGTACTGAGTAACAGAAAAACTGACTGGGAGCTCACAATCTTTCACTCCTGCTTGCATACAACCGGGCTGAGGTTAAAGTGATGTTCTTTTGCAGAATTGCTTTCCCTTTAATCAATGACACTCTGTTGGAGGAAAAACCTCCAGGAGAATGGCCAGGGACTCCATATCCATCATGCGAGACTGCCATCGTGCTAATGGATGTTCCAAATGCATCACTGTGCCAAGTCTCAACAAACACGCATAAAGATGCACAGCAATTATAAATGAACGTGTAACAGATGGATCTGGAAATATCAATTATTGGCTTATCTAAATTCACAGTTAGTCATTTACTGTGGTAGTGTGTAAGATCTTGTCTCTTTACAGAATTTCAGAAATATTTTAAAACCTCCCATTTTGGGCTGGGTACTTCTTTATCTGTAGTGTATGCAGTGTAGGGCTGGGTATTGGGTATTGCGATACGTTGCAATAATCTACATGAACATTTTTAAATAGAGCTGAAAATAAAACTTGCTGTATACCACCTGGATAGTCTAATATGTACATCACATTATATTGATAACTCAGCTGACAAATTGAGTGAAACTATTTAATTCAATTTCCATTCCAATTTATTAGAACTACATTTGTATTACACATGTTTTAAATCTGTTTCAAACATGAATAATGTATTGATGATTGAATTATATCCTTCATCTTGTATATCTACTCCCTGTCTTATTCTGTATATTTATAATAAAAAAAAATGTTTTATGTATCGATACATGGGTAAAAAAAAAATCGATATTCATATTATTTGACCATAATTGGTGTTTTTCCTCCAATCACATTGGTTGGACGGAACTACTTTCAGTAGAAATAGTAGCCTACCACCACTGCATACCCACAAGGACATGCCCCATGCCGTGTCGATTAGGGTTGAGCCAAATACTCGGATGAAACGAGTTTCCGGTAAGGATACTGTACTTTTTACAAGCACGAGTATCATTCGAGTGAAATGTGTCAATATCCATACTTGTGATGAAGGAAAATCCTCATTGGGTAGCTGTGTCCACCACATCATTCCGTGATAGGCCAGCCACACACAGAGCTCCTCCCCTACACACAACACAATCTTGCCATCATCACAACAACTCTGTCTGTTAACTCAACCCTGACCCCTGTGTCCAAAATTACTTCAATCTTCACTTTAACTTAGTCGATTAACAGACTTTCTACCATACCCTAAGATACCACTGCTTGCATGACTAAGTGACCTTATTTGGGCTCCTCATCTGAACATTGCATCCTGTAATGTCTGGATAAAGGATTTTGTACCTGTGCATCCATAAGTAAGTGCCTCATCAGTGTCATGGATTTCCTTAAGGTGCCGGTCTCTCCAGGAATGAAGGCCTCATCATCATCGTCCGCCAGGCTACAGGGTCTGGTCACTATGAAATGTGCGATCTGGTCATTCAGGCTGTTCAGAGACTGGACCGCTGTGCGAAAGAAACAGGAGAAAGAGTCAAGGAGAAGAGAAGACACAGCAAATGTTTGACCTAGCTCACTGTTGGAAAAGCAACTGTTCACAAAAGTGAGTGGCTGTAAGGGGAGGGGTAGAGAATGGTGTGAGGCTATGAGATCTGTAGATGTATGCGAGCCATCACTCAGGGGCCTGCAAATCAATTTCAACTGATTTCAACCACAAGGGTAATTGCAGACACAAAAGGAGTATTGCTGTAAAGTGTAGATTCACAAAGCCCACACGGCCATGATAAAAATATACAAATATACAAACAACCACGAACACCATTAAAAGTACAGATTAAAAATATCAGGTAAAAATAAATATTTCAAAGGAATTTCAAAATCCATAAAGATCTTGTAAACCCTCCAGAAGCATCTCAGGACACTACAGAGGTCCAGACCACACTGTTCAATGGCATCTTCTCTATTACCATCCACGCAACTCTGACGAGAACGTCAGTCTGCTCGGCTGTGAACCGCTCCTGGCGTGCGCCTGGCAAATCCGCCATCATTATAGCAATCCGCCATGGAACAAGCGCGCCTGCTCTTAAAGGGAATGTGAGATGCCACTCTGATACCAGACCAGCCCATTTTACCAGACCAGCCCATTTTAGATTTGCGTCGGGCGCAAGAGTCATTTATCCCGCCCCCCCCCGAGATACGCCCCGCAAAGCTACTTGGGTTTCGCGTTTGATACTTAGGTTTCAGATCGTTAAAAAAGGGCCCTGTATGTTTTTCTGTGTGGTGTATGATTGTGAGATTGTAAAAGCCGGTTGTGTAACCGGCTCAATAATGGTTTAAAATGGAGAGTTTCCAGAATCATGTGCAAAGTTGTCATCATCCTGCCTGTCTATGTTATATTTTGTCTGGTCCTTGGGTTTCCCCGTTGTCTTTTCCTAGTGTATCTACTTTGTCCCCCTGTGTTCTTCCTGGCCTCTTCCTTTCTCCGCCCTGCTTCCCTTGTATGGTCCTTACCCTGTTTTCCAATTACCGCTCTCACCTGTTTCCCGTTTCCCAATCATCCCCAGTGTATTTAGTCTGTGTTCTCCCCTGTCTCGTCTCGCTATTTCGTTGTCTGAGATGTCAATGTCCGAATATCAATACCCGTGCTTATGTCCGTGTCTGAGTTTTTGCCTATGCCTAGATCTTTGTCACTGTCGTTGAACCTCTTCGAGTCTTCAGCCTGGGAGCACCTGTTTTGTAAGCTCTTGCCTCCTTTCCTAGCCCCATGTTTCCTCAGGTTGCACTTAGCCTTTATGCCAGGCCTATCTTCTGTGTTGTAGCTTTGCCACTGCTGCCTGGTTCCCTTAATTATCTGTTATTTCCTGTTTTTTTTATTTATCCCCATGTATAGTTCCTGTTAGTTTCCTTTATTAAACCATTTGAACACCACTCCTGCCTGCCTGCCTCTGCACTTGGGTCCAACACTACACAATCCCTGACAAAAGTGGAGCAAAACGTAGAGGCGGATCTTGCTTAATCGGAATGGTTTTACCAGGCTAATGATCTGTAACCATAGTATGGCATTCCTGGAAGGGGTTGACATCATCATCGTTTCTCCCTCTCCACTCTCTCTCTCTTACATACTGTAAACACACTGTTGTATGGTGCATGTTCCTTTCCTTGTGTTTGACTGGATGATATTGTTTATTGACAGACCTAAAATGTGATGTGACCACCTGTGTTGAGTGGGTCTCAGAGTGTTACAAATTTCACTGTCGGTTTCCTCACTCACGATATGAACCCATTTATTCAGGTACACAAGAGCAGTTCCAAGGTATATAGGTCAGTGATGGGGAGTAGGCTATGCGTGAGTCTCCAGTGACAGTGAAGTTCAACAAGGTAACCCCTGTCATTTCTTTCTGTCACAGTGTGAAGCCAAATGGTTCTCTGAATGAAACTTATTCAGTAGTGTTTTACATGGAAGGGGCAGTCCTCGAGTTGTGTCCAGAATTGGCCTTGTGGTTGAAACCAATGTTACAAAACGTTGTCGTTTTGGTTAGAAACTCAGATCTCATGCCTCTCCCGCACCTGTGTGCTGAGTGGCTGACACTGCTCGCTACTACTCTCCCTACAACACCAGAGGCTAAAACTATTCTCTATTCAAAATACCGTATAATCAGTCAGCTGTAGTGGACAGAGTGTACCTTTAAAAATGGAAATGTACACCATGGCTACTGCTACAGCCATTATGTGGTATGGATATGGACTTTTTTTTTCCCACTGAGTCAGATGTTTTGAATCAATTCTGCAATAAATCAATGCACCCACTGAGTATGTGCTAATCAAACAATGCTAAAAGTAGCATGCAGAATTAGACATTTTGTTATTCTTAATAACTCTGTGACAGAATCGAGGAGTGTATCTTTAAAGACAATATCAATTCATTTTGGAACACTATTCATCTCAGAAGCATATGCAAACAAGTTATCTACTGTAATCCGTTATTTTTGAAGCATTCCCCATTTTCCAAGTAAAATATGTACAATCATTGGAATCAGCAGGACATTGTCATATTTTGTAGATAAAACTCCCACACACACACACAGGTGGCCCAGTGCAGCAGGTGGTCGTGAAATGTGGACAGCTCATAACAGCCTTTGTTTCCCTCCACAGAAACACAAAAACATCAACTATGAATCCTAATAAGGTATGCTGATGTTCTGACCGCCTGTTGTGAGGAAAATTTTATGTGAATACAAGAAGAGGCAAAATATGTCAGCAGGGATCATATCTGCTCTAATATCTATAGTACATCACTAAAAATACAGTATGTACAGTATTATAAAGTTTCAAATCATCTAGTACAACCCCACGACCCTTTATTAGGAATGCTTTGCGCTTCTGCAAAAGATAAATGAATAAAAAAGTAGTTTTGGGTTGCAATTGACACCCTTTGCAAAGGCAATTTGAGGATGTCTCATTGAATTCACACTTGAGTAACAACAAAAAAGAGAAACCATGCTGCAATCTTTCAACTGCACTGATGCCACTTGAAGCCACAATCACATTGTTGACAAAACCTACATTGAATCTAAACCGTGGACATAACAATAGAAACTAGGGAGGGGTTCTTTTGAGGCTTTGGAACGCATGCCACTGTAAAGCTTATTTTGAGTCCCCTAAAACACGGGCATTTGGAGAGATCAATTATAGTTTATGGAGTTTTGTATTGCATAGAAATTATGATTACCATTCAGCATATGAAAGCGTCAACAGAAGCCTGTAATTTTGTTGTTTCCTTCATTGTTCTGCATCACTATCCACGGGAGAGAGCAATTCGTCTGCTGATTGTCTATGCACTGCAATCCCCCTGAGAAATTTGTGTCTTTTATTCTCCCCAGAGTTGTGCACTGAAAACACCTCTTGTTGAGCTATAGGGTGTTCGAAAGCTACAGGGAATCAAATAGCTATGAACACCTGTCAGAATAAAGGCATGTATTCTACAAGATCAATCTTATTCTACATACAATATGGATTGCTACAATGTGCAAAATCTGCCACTAGGGTCCAACCACCCTTTTACTATTCCCCCTCTCTTTTAAAATTCCCCCTCTCTTTTAAAAAGACATATCCAAAATTATCTCAACATCTTTGTATGATCACGAGCGTTTATGGCCGCAGCCGCTAATCACATACTGCTGTGTACACATACGTACACACATTCTATAGAAAGTGCAGACATTGAATGTCTACATCTAAACAACAACAGTCCACGAGTGTTTTCCTCCTCCTTGAGGCGGTGTCCACAAACGTCTGATGCAGAGCAGATGGAGCGATTAGTGTGAAAAAAGCTCGGTCTGAACTTAGCTGGAAACATGGAGGAATATGGAGAGTAGAATTTACACAGAGGTGGATCTGTTGGGAGAAGGCTCCAGGCAGGCAGTCATGCATGCCCTCAACCTGAAGTCATCTCTGCCTCAGCCACAGCCAGCCTGAGCTTCTCCATCTCCAACTCCACTGCCCAGGTTTAAATCCAACATGGCAGTAACTCGGAAGATGCAATTGGCCTTCTGACACTAGGTGGCTAGCTCCAGACACAAGTCAAATAGCCGATGAATAACTAGATGTCTATTGGAAATACACTCATTCCCTTTCCTCTGTGTGATGGGGTTGATTTTGAAATGTACAGTATTGTTCAAGCAATGGCAAGTGCACACTGCATGACATCCACAAATTGCTGCATTGCTCTCACTACACACAACAATCTGTCTTGCAATCTGTTGTCTTGTCCTCATAATGGTGTGAACACTACACAACCAAGCACAGACAGTGTTAACACATTTTCAAGATCTTTCACCTGAAGGAATTCCAGACAAAGAGCTTACAACTTTGTTATCACACTGAAATACCAGAACAATTATTGTTTCTTTTGCCAAAATTTCAATGTTGTCAAGCAGGCCAGCGTACAGTCTAGCTGGCCGCTGTATATATTGTCTTGTGCATCTATTAGTAGGTATCTTTGAGAGAGACAGTCTAGTGGCAGACATTTTAATAAAGCCAGACACAAATAAGAAATTGAAATAGACAGGAATACATTTTTTTAACAACTATTTTTAATTTGAATCAAAAAGTGATGAAAGTGATTAAGTGATGAGGGAAGATAATCACACATCCGCTCACAAAGGAAATGTTGTGGTCTTTGGGACAGCCTAAATCTGGGTCAAAACGTGTCTCTAAAATGCTCATACTTTACAAGCATTGGTGACAGGAGTGAGTGCTGATCTGACTCTACGAACCTCAAAATGTCTATGACAGGAAAATCAGAATTGTGCGGTGTAAGCCCGATCTTCAACACCATGGTGATTCAGTCGAGCGCCGCGCTCATTCCGGCCAGCTGTTGCTCCAAGGTAGCGGTGGCGGCGTGGCTGTGCTGTGCTGCACTCATTTGTGGGTCAGTCATTCTGTCAGGCGAGCAGATACCACGAAGACAGGCAGCGTGCAAGTAAACAAGCGCTCGCGTTTAATACAGGACTCAATTTATACAAAGAGGCAAACATACGGCATGGCGATAAAAGACACCCTCCCAACCTATTTAAACCCCAGCCCGCCCAGGTGAAAGTGATGATGATTGTGCAATGGTGAACAGGTAAGGTGCTGAGGTATATTGGGAGTGCAGCCACAAACAAAACTTATTGTACAGCCACAAACAATTATTATTGTAAAGACATTTTAAAAAGCTCAAAAGTTGATGATTGTAGCTTTAAATATTAAAACAAAAGTTCTTAATGCAGTTCCCTCAATTGCCTTTGAAATGTTACCTTAATTTTACTGTCAGTTATTTAACCCATTCAACCATTCCACCATGAGGTTAGAAAGGAAGTCAATACGCACCACAAGAGAGCCTAGAGAAAAATAAACTCTTTAGAAAAGTTTTCACTTCTCCCTGTAGATTATCCAGACTCCAACAGGAAATACAAAAAAATCAAATGAATACAGGAGGCTGAGGTCCCTCAACATCTCAAGGGACAGCAATAGCAGCTGGACTGTTCCGTCTGTGTTATAATGACGTTATCCTAAACACACCCACATTTTCTAAAAAAAATACAAATAAATTGGTGGACTATAATACTGATTTGAAAATATCAAAAATTCATCTATATATCCACTATAGATGTACTGTAGCTATTTTAAACAAAGAACATTATTTGCTTCTTTATTTTAGGGTGATACCGGAATAATTGCTGTGCTAAAAATTGCACTTGAACCCCTTCTACTTATTTTTATCACAACTGTCCTTCAAAATTGGTTGCCTCTAGTCCTCCTGTGAGATCTATGTGATCTGTAGTTTACACTTTTTTTCTTTTTTAATTAGTACAATACAGAACTACCCATAGCAAAGACCCACAGGGCTAGAATGTGCTGTACTTCAGTATTGTAAAGTGGTTTTGCTCTCTACAATGCCTACCATAGTTTTGCTTTCTATTGCTGTGGAGGACTGTATTCTGCCCAAATCGACACTGCCACCACCTGGTAGCTCTGATACATGCAGCTTAACCATGCCCTTGCAACACAGCAAAAGCGACCGAGAAAGCTCTAAAGCGAATAGCGAGGCAAATGTGTTCATTCAAGAAATGTCCATTAATTGCCACTCAGGTGTGGGACAACAATGTTTTTGTACCTCAGATTTCTACTACAAGGACAGACACAATTCGAATGGTCCCCTTCAAAATAGGATTTCCTCCTTCATATGGAGATTGGAATATCTCAGAATAATTACAGTACAAAATAATTAACAGAGAATCAGTCCCAATATTTGTTATCAATAGAACTAATAGTATTTGGTTTGATTTACTTTAGGCCTGTACAAACAATAGTAGTACAAAGTATATTTATTGTAACAATATTGTTAATGATGTTAAAAATTATGCTGAAAACGATGACAGACAATGTAGGCTATTACAGGATTTGTCTTTCATGTACTTTCAACATTTCGTTTACATAAAATTTAAAACTAAATCCCTTACAACAAAAATAATTTCTGACTTAAGGACATGCAAGTTTTATCTCAGTAAGAGGCCCCCTGTCTCACCGAGACATTTTAGTCATGCATAATTGAAAATTGGTCCTAAAGAGCCTATATGGAACAAGCCTGCAAAAGTGAAAGTGCCAGTCACAGTTCTGGCATTATTTTGATCAGTGCGCCACCTAGTGAGAGGTACAAGACAACAGCACACAGGGTCCCCTCCGCTTGCCTTCTTCCTGACTCAAATCATTTAGAACAACAAACATCACAGGGGATGTTTGACAACCCACTGAAGATACAAGCCTCTGCCTTCCCTCTACTCTTCAACAACTGATATATTATTACTGAGTATATCACACACATTATCATTCCTCTGCTCAGGTGTGACAAACAAACTGCAATTGACTAGCAATAAGTAGAAGCCCTCATTGGTAACACATCTAATGGTGTGTGTAAAGACCAGGGCAAGCACGTCCACATGTACAGGAGATCAGGGGTCAGTAGACTAGCTGGTTGAATGATCCGTATAGATTGCTAGGGGTTCAGTTAATTCCTCATTAGCATCCCCCAACAGACCTATTACAACAGCTGCATTACATTACAGAGAATACCAATATATACCAATAAAAAGAAAAGTCATTAAAAGCCTTATATAATACAAGAATGAATGGCGTTGGGCAAATAAGAAATGAGCTTGAGAAAATGACAGAACTAAAAGAAGAAAGGAGAAAGAGGTAAAGAAGGAATAAAGGATCATCTTTCCTTTTCTCAGCATCCAGGTAAACACTGCTTGTTTGAGCAGACTGGTTGAACCTCTTACGCACACATACCCACAAACGGAAACACAACATATCAAATCTAGCAGCTGGTTGTGAGGGTATCTTTGGAGTTCGGGGCTATAAGGATAACTGGTGACAAGAACATAGCCAATTAGGTCTGTTTGTGTGACATTTCCTGGGCCTGTTGCTCAGCAGATGAAGCTAGACAGTGCCACAGCACAGTACTTCACAGCAGCACAATTGGTGATAATGGGCAACAACTTCCAACCTTCAAAAGATATGGATAAAAAAGCCAAACTTCCAAACTCATTAACCCAATATTAGGCAACACATTTGGATCCATTATCAGCTGCTTTGATGTTCAAAATTCATTTTCACACCATTTCCATATTTGTAGATTAGCTACATATGGTTCTGAATGAAGACTTTGCTGCTATCATATAACGATAATTTTTGCACAGGTAAACAACCGTATGAGTTCAAAGGAACATCAACTCGACAAACTGTGGAGTTTGACAATTCAGTGTCGAGAATGTAGCTCCTGCCAGATTTAATAGGCATTTTCACATCCCTAGGACATCAAACACTAAAATCTTGTGCACGCTTCATATTCACATGGCTGGTACCCGTGAGCTTGAGAGCCGTTTGAAGATGCTGAGCATTGGTCTCCCAGCTACAGTACATGACCGTGGAGGACAGTTCCAAGCTAGGTAACACAAGACACTGATGTTGAAGCCCCTTAGTATCATCAAAGTTCTGCTGTGGTCTTCATCTCCACAGGACTAAGCCTGGTCCTCAGAAGTAATTACAAGGGGTGTGATCATAACCCCACTTTTGCACATTACTTCACTGCTTTTATGTCTTTTCTTCTTCTTTTTTTTTTTCCATTCCTGCCTTTAACAGCGGCTATACAAAAAGCTTATGCCAATCATATGCTTCACTGTAGCACTTTAATTAAATCCTTTCAAGCATTTTTCTGCAATATTGCGCAAAAGGAGCTCAAGAGGTCTGTTTAAAATGCACAAAAAGTTTTTCGATAGTGGTAACTTTACAATAGTGACACAATCTAACTAAGCTGCCCGTAAAGACACAAAAAAGCATGTCAAGCAGTAGGTGACTACTTCTAATTTCCTAATACATTTCATAATGTGAATGTAACCAGGGTGGTAAGGCCTTAGAAATACAGCTATATGTGTGACATTGCCACCTTGGGACTTGCACCAAAAGAATACTATGAGAACTCTAAAACCTAGTCTAAAATCAAGTGGGTTCCCCCAATATCACAGGTAAGAGTGAGAATTAAGGAGTGAAACTGAATGTTGCAAAAGAGTTTATATAAAATGTATTGAATACAAATATAAATATATATATATATACACAGCCATGGAAAAAATTAAGAGACCACTGCCCATTTTTTAAAATATAATATATATACACAATTACATTTATATTTAATACATTTATATTTATAAATTTTTATATATATATATTATATATATTATTTAATATATACTTTTTTACATTTTTGATATTTTATTTATATTATTATATTTACAAGAATGGCTGCATATAAATATATATATAAATCAAGGTTTACTTGTTTAAACAAGAAAACAAATAAAGTGAGGGCAGAGTGGTCTAGAGTTGATAGGTAGGCTAGGGGACCATGATACCAAGTACTGTACTACAATTTGCCACACACACACACATCTAATAATAAAAGTATGCAAATCACCCTCACAACCACTACACACTGCATGCAAGGGCAAATGAGGGGGGCCCACTAGCACTAGCACCTCTCAAACAAAACCAAAAAAAAAGAGAAAACAAAAAGCCAATCAAAATACTTGTAAACTAACCTGAAATAAAATAGTGTAAACGGTTGTTTCTAAAACCAAAAGCGTCCTGCATTGGAAAACCGCCGTTTGGTGCCGCCTCCTCTAAAACGGCCCGCAAGTTCCAGTGGAAAGCGCCTATAGAGAGTAGACTGCTTGGAAAAGTGCCACAGGCATGTGCCGCATTTGGCTGTTCAAACAGACCAAAAATTCAATACAGGCATAGCGCGATAATTTTTCACGTGGCAATTTTATTGTATTTTACCGTTATGTAAATGAGTGAACATGAAATATCACTTTAGACTATCCTGAATTCTATGAAAGGTCAAACATGATATAAACAAGTAAATATAAACAAGATCATATCACACACTGTAATATTTAATTTGTGATATGATCTTGTTTATATTTACGAGTTAAGTTTATATTCAGGGCCGGAGTGGGGCCACTTTTCAGCCCAGGAGTTTCAGGCCCAAGACCGGCCCACTTTTTCCATGGTGGTGAAAATAGGATAAATGAAGCAACAGTTCAGCTCTTACTATCCTGTAGTTTTTATAAATAGGCTACCATGGTTCAACATATATTGTAAAGGTTAAATAATAATTCACTTAAGATGATAGGTTGATAAATTAACGAAAGAAAGAAAGAAAGAAAGAAAGAAAGAATTTGAAATGTATCCCACTCTTCCACAAAGAGGCATATTGAACCAATGTTTACAGTTCAATTGACAGTACAGTTTACAGTTACATTGCGAATAGCACCAACAGCATCTACAGCATCAGTCGCCGCCTAAGCAGTGCACTGGTTTCAGCCACTTTATCAATAACTGTTGTTGCTTATAGACATGAGGATTTCCTTCTCTGTGCACAGTGAGAGTATTAAATGGACACAAATGTCACAGTTTTTGAAAGCAGGAACAGGTCCTGCTTTCAAACTCCATCTCTGGTTCTTCCATATATGGCAGTCCGCCACTATCCTCCTGACCTTCCTGTGTCACCTCACTACATGTCCTGACAGTATAACCTTCAAGAGAGGACTTTTTCAATCTTTCCCACTGGTATGCCAGGCTAGACAGCTCAGTTTGTAATGTGCAAACAGTAGCTCTGTCATCAAACCTAAGCAGACATTTGCTGATTTCCTGGGCTCCCTAACGGAGTGCTGAGTTAGGGAGCCCATTTATCTTTATTTCAGGAAAGTTTTTAGGGTCAAGACAAGCAAATCCTGAGGCAAGTTTGGCATTTTCTGAAAACCTCCTATCTATGCTACCTGCCACAGTGTCTAGAACAACATTAGGGGCATTCACCTCAAAGGCAGCAATCAGATGAGGCTACTGGTTCATCATCTAAAAGCTCTCCTGGCATTATTTTCTTTTTTCCGACACGCTTCTCTGGAAGTGCAGTCTGCACAACTAATTCATAGTTGTCCACCTCATGGTCATTATCATTTTTCTGCATGGGTATCATATTGTGGTGATTTACTCCTTTACTACACCCACTTCTGAACAAACGATGCATGTTGGTTTATCACGTACTGTCATATACTGCTCTTTCTTACATTAAATAACTTTAATTCATATTGTTTACTCCGTTATCCTCTCTACCCGTCCCTGTAGTCATGGCCTCCTCATTGCAAATTTCGGGCTCATCCTTTTCAGCGGGGGACTGACTTATCTGCTGCTCTGAAGCTACAAAAAAATAATTAAGAGGTAATTTTACTGCATACACAGATCAAGCTTTAGTTTTGTTATAAATATTTGCATATTTGCAAAGTCTATGAATTGCCATATATTGGGTGATACAAAAAGGCTAATATTGTAATTAAATGTAATATTTTGCTTGGGAATAGGTGGACAACGCTACAACGCTATTAGCCGAATAATTAAGTTGCTAATAATCATTAGGCCTGTATCTCTCTTTACCAGTTGCCACTTGTGTTTGTCCTGTTGAAAATAAATCGGTAAGCTTGGCACATTTGGCCGCATCCTCCTCCAATGCCTTTCTTTTTTTCAACCTTGCTTTTTCAGCCCCTCCTGGCCCCATCCTCCCATCCATCCTCCCTGACGCGTATCGTTACGGTAGGGCCGGCCCAGCTATCTGAGAAAACTTTTTGGAAAACGTGGAACGTGTGTAGAAGATAGACTAAATGTCCAAAAAAAATTATTGGAGATTGCTTGAATACAGTAGTCAATTTAAATAATTGAAGAGAAATTATCCATTGCGCTTTTGTAGGTAAAAGGGTGGTGTTAGCCCTATGCACATTATCGCACGGTATACACGTTGTGCTCACAATGCTCATTTTGACTGTGTCCCCACATTTTTGGCTGTGCTCCTACGTTTTTTAACTTAGGAGCACTGTGCTCCTTGAAAAAAATGTAAGCGTAGAGCCCTGGGACTAACCAACTGAGGCAATATTCATCTGATGAAGAGGATTTCTTCTCCTCACAAGGTACAGGGGAGCTGGAGGGGTATCTTGCCTCTGTGTCAGACAAGATGGACTTGTCCCTCAAACTGAACACAGGCCTGCCTGCATCTGCCGCCTGTGAGCGTCTTTTCAGCTGTGCTGGACTTATTTTCTGGACATGTCAGAGCGGCTGAGAGGAAATGGAGAAAATCTGACCGGATCTCTCAGCCTACCACCGCCTCCTCTCTGAATTTACCTCCTTTCTGTTTCTGTAGCCAAAGCCACCTTCTAACGACACAAAATCCACACCACCGCCGCCAACCCTAGGAAACTGTTTTCTGTATTTTCCTCCCTGCTCACACCGCCTGC
>JAODLI010063732.1:0-14923 GCA_027575585.1 Percopsis omiscomaycus
GGTTGAAAAGTTACTCGACAAAACTGGTCATTAAGCTAACAATACCGCTATTTCAAAGTATCGCGTATACAGGCTAGTTACGCCGATCTGTTTTATTGCTAGTCAATGTGAGCGACCGTCGTTTCAAGCTCGAAAAAAGCACACCATCTGGCTAACGCTAAATATTAGCTACGTAGCGTTAGCATGTCACATTTTGCCTTCTCTGATGTTTAGGTAGTTAGCTAGCAAACTACCCATCTTAGGTGGTGCTAAAGGGAGCTAGTTAAGCGACCGCAAACTAACATTTACTAATTGTGGAAAAGCTGCATAGGTTTCATTCCTCTGTATCGGCGAGTCATCGAAGGCTGCTGCTGCTGTGCCGACTGATTGAGTGAGTAGATAAGAATGCTGTTGTTGACAAATAAGGTATTTTATATTTGCGATACATTACAGTGTCATTTGTGATACGTTGCCATACATGTTAGCTAAGAACATTGTGTCAGTTGTTTTGGTCAGCTGGCGAACAACTAGCTAGTACACATATACACACCTGTAGAGCAATATGCATGCCACTATTTGACAACTATTCTGCCCTTGCACAGTGCCCAGTATGTAGCTTGGCAGATTGCTAACAAGTCCTTCAAAAATTGATGTCACCCCTGAACATCACTGTTCGCTTTCATTTAAATGGCATTGAGTGTTTATAATGCATTTTCAACACAATTGCTACATGGATACCTTTGATCAAAAAAAGGTATATTTTTGACAACGTTTAGCATACACAGCCAAGACAAATGTTCAGCATATAAGGTATACGTTGGCGAATAGGTAATAGTACTAACTGGTTTAATAAATCAATCGTTTTTCAAGAGAGAAAGGACAATTCAATATATCACTCTGGTGGATAGTGTTTCCCCAGATGTTTTGGCAGATTAATTACTAGTAATTGCAATACTTAAGAGTATTTATACCTAATACAGTGCCTACTCCAGCTAAACATATCAGTGCATTTTCAATGACTGTGCATGCATAAGAAGTATTTTCATTCAAGGTGTTTCCCCTGTCCTATCAAAAACGTAACTGAAAAACATCTGGTCTCTCATTATCATTAGTTTTCTTCTTAGCCACATTCAAGTTTCGCATAGGCTACATTTCAGAATTTCTGATACTTGGGTCTAAGTAAGAAAATTGTGTTGCTATAGCTAACACCCAAATAAGGGATATCACGGTCTTGTTTTATTTCAGGGTGTTACTTTGCACCGCTAAGAGTTTCCTTATGTTCATATTTTAGCACACTCATGCCACTATAGAAAACTGCTGGGGATATTTTATTTCTAAGTCCATGGTCATACTTTATATTTTGACTATGCACTCTAAACCCTGTCTACCCTCCTTTTCTTAGTGAAAGTATCAAGGCACTTGCAATGTAATCATTAGTGGAATAATGAATTTAGAGAATAGACATGTTACCATGTGTCCTATCACCTCTGTCCGATCTTTAGACTGCTTACTGGTGTGAGCCCACTCTTGCTGTCAAATGATGAGCACTGACATTTTTTGTATTGTTTAGTAGTGCTCTAGTCATTGTACAGTTTCACTTGTAGGCTCACCGACAGGACTGCCACCCCTACCCTCATCTAAAGCCTGCTAGGAATACTATGCTGATCTCACATTGCTCCTCGACTGTAACAGCTGTTCTCTCAAATCCAGTTCATTGACCATCATCACTGTAAACTGACTTTGTTTAAGCTTTAGGAGGGGAGTGGCTAAAGCTAACAGATAAGCCAGATCACAGCTTGGTTTAGAGACGCATGCGCTTATTTGTAGCTATGCTCAAGGACACATACTCTCTGTTTCTCTCTTAGTATTCTGATGTTTTTACAGTATTTGTCCAACCGACACTAGTGGACCAGTGTCGGTTGGGCTCTAATCGCAAGGTATAAAAGAATACTGCCCATTGGATTTTTTTTTTTAAGTGTGTGTATGCACTAACCACAAAAGGTGTTCAGAGAGTTCTAAAGGAAATGAGAAGTGAGAGACGAAAGATTGCATTTGTATCTAAAGTTTAAATAAGAAACAAAACAACTTTCAAATGAGCTAGTTTACAAGCATGCACATTAAGGTAATTGTCTGTTTCGAGCATACAGGCTATTTAACGGGCACATAAATGAACTAAAATGGTTAACTAACAAACCCAACTCTTCTTTGTCTAATGGTGCAAGAAAATGACTTTCCATTAAAACCAGAATGACAACTGTCAATACTATCTGTAGTAGTAACCCCCTGAAAACATGATGGTGTAGTCTTCCCGTGTAGTGCTATACTATTTTCAGGACTCTATACAGAATAGGTTACTTGTGCCGTCCTTACTAATGACGGTGGTTATATAGATCTGCATAGTGTGTGCCATGACAACAATTCCTATGTATTTCTTGCAGTACCTCTTCAGGAGTGTGAATGAGGGAGACATGGCAGACCACACCCCACCTCTGGAGTCTAGCCAGCTTCTCAGCCCTGAACTCCCACTCCTGTCATCACCACCTCCAGCGATGGTCAACGGAGATGGCCCCCAACAGGTACTTGTAGAGCCCTTGTGACGAACTAGTGCAAACTAGGCGTTCTTGCTACGTTTAATTGCTATACCCAAGATGGTTTCCTTCCAGTTATAGTCGAGAGCAGTGGTGGGTTAGGTCACTTTTTGAGAGCTTTCGAAGAGTTTTTACAATTTTTGCAGCCAAAGTGCATTGAACGTCTAATTGCATTTTTAAAAGATTGTTAAATATACAGCATTAGATTGCATACATTTCCTGCATTGACACACTGCATAGCATTTTTTTAGTTGTTTTTTTGTTTATAGTGGAAAAAGGTTTTGATTGTTGTTCTTGTCGTACCAGCTAAAACAATCATGCACACCTCCATGTTAATGTATTCTAATAAACTGCTGTGGTATAGATATGGAAAGAGCTTAACACTCTGACAAAATGGTTACATAATAATAATCAAAATTAGATCCAGTTCCACACTGCAGTTCTTGTTAAGCTAATGTGATTATATTGAGCCAGTTAGCCATCTCTGGTCTAATTTCTCTTGGTTAGCATGAGGGAGGCATCAGGTGTTTTTGTTCCACCCTGAACTACAACTCTTAGTCCTGCTTAGTCCTGATACCAACAGTAAAGAATATGAGGTGATGTACCCCTTCATCTCTGCTCAGTGTCAGTGAGGAGATGGAGTGACCCTGACAAGCCTGGTTGATTTTCCTGTCATTTTGATGGTCATCAGTTCAATTCGCCTAACTGTCCATGCCTGCCCAGGGAACAGCATGGTTCCTGCAGCAATATCATTTCTGTAATTTCCCCACTCTCGTTCAGTTTGTTCAGATAAGACTTGCTAATATTAGCTCTGCCCTATGCACATGCCATTCCAGCCATCTTGTCATTTTCCACAGTGGAAAAACCCTCGGCTGAATTAGGCATTGTTTGTTGTACTGTTAAGGGTGCTGTTCTTATGGAATTCACTTACCTTGCTGCCTTTCCTTGTCTTCCGCATATTCTCTACACAGGTTACGTGCCAGGGCTTAATGGGAGCTGAAACAGACAAAATTATTTTGCTCGCTTCTTTACTCATGGCTTACACTGTTACTGCCCCGCTGCTCAGACCAATTTGAGGTGCTCCGTCATGACTGTTGGGGTACTCTGAAACTTGACCTTGTGAGAAGGCAAAACAAGCCGGACGGCACAGCGCAGAACAGTTGTTTTTCTAACTGCACCGTTATCACTGCGTTTTTGGGCTGTCTGTGAATTTGATTGTTGTGGCGGTCGTTAACCTTTTCGGCTGCGTTTTATTTGCACAGTGGCAATGGGCATTGGACCAAAGGCTTTTCCGTGAGGGAGCAAGGTTTTTACTGCTTTGTGGAAAGCAGGTAGTGTGGCGGAGACATGACGCAGTTCAGTATGTGCCTCCCCCTCAGGAGCTTTGACATGCTCATTACTAGTGATCCTCTTTTGCACTGTATGATGTTTGAAGGGGGTTTTGACAGTGGCCTTTTTCCTGTGAGTGAGCTGTGTCTTATGTTTGTGTGTGTGTGTTTTGAAGAGGTGTGCAAACATGACAGTTGGAGAGTGAGGGGTCAAGCCCTGCCAGAGCGAGTTAGAGCTGTGCTGACAGTGAAGAGGATTCACCACGATGGCTGACCTCTCTGCCTCTGATTTTATATATATTTTTTGTCCTTTAGTATATTTTATATTTTTTTTAGTATGGCAAAGCTGCAAGGACACCTCATGCTTTGTTCTTGGGTTTCTTCAGCCTTGGTCTGAGGGTTGGTATTAATGCTCCGCTTGACCAATTAGTCTGACTCAGAGGAAGCTCTTGTCCAAGGGTCATTACCTGAGATGTTTCCTTTTTATGGAGGACTTTGGCTGTGGCATTATTCACTATTTCCACCCATTTTATCCCACTCCCAGGCATTATTATTATTATTTTAATTTGACCTTTCGGTGTGTATGTTACAGTTTATAACTATGTAATAAGTTCCTATCAAATCAACCAAAGCTTAATAAAATGGCATTTAAAAAAAGTTTTCTCTACTAAAATATGTACGTTTTCCTGCATTTTCTTTTAGTGCTCTGGCCCCCTGGTGCTCACCTATGCAGGTGAAGTGTGTCTTGTTTAATGCAACTGTGTAACTCACTGATTTAGTTAAAATGTAAATGTGATTGTAAACATTATGGAATGGGAACTGCATGGTGGAGAAATGTGATATTCCATGTTGTGTAGCAGTCTGCCACAGCTTTCTCGCTGTGTGGTCGCAGAAATCTCTTCTGCACGTCATCTCTGTGTCAGTGGAGATGCGATGTAGTGTGTTTTTTAGATTTTCAACTGAATTCAACTTTCAAACACGCTTTCACATTGGGATTGAACAAGGCCAAGGTGCAGCTTTTGTGCAAAATGGTATCTTGGCACATATCTGGTTGCATGTCATGTGTGGGTTAAAGTTACCGTAGGATAGCAAGGCCCTCACTCCCACCCCCCTCTGACGTCTTCATGGCTGGCCTTTTGTGTCATAGCCAGACACAGGAGATGGAACCTTGGACGTGTGCCTCTTACAGTCAGGTTGGAGTGTGTGTGTGTGTGTGGCAAAACTGCTACCCACCTTAGGTGCCTCCCAGTTATCTGTTGAATCACCCATGAGAGCTTAGGAGGGGGGGCTTCAATCCCCCTTGATGTGGGAGCAGGTGGACAGTGTATGAGTCAGCAACGCTAGGGTTACTGCTCCTAGCGAGCCTATAAGACCAGTCTTCCTCTTAAGACCAGCCAGGAGGGATTTCATCTATTGGATCCCAAAATATTTATCCTGAATGATTCAACTTAAATAAAAAATGTTCACAATAACCCATAGTCTCGGACTTATAGCTCCCTTTTTTTTTTTCTTGATTATTTTTCGTAATTTTTTTTTTTAAATCTCTCATTTGATTTAGATTAAAGCGCCTTTTAGAAGGCATTCATTGTACAATGAGGAGAATTTCAAAGCAATTAAATGAAATTTCAAGACCTCCATCAGTAATAGTGCTAAAGTCACCAGTCGCCTCAAATACTACCGTAGTTATAAAAACGACTTGGTTTACCCCGGTCTAAAATGAACAAAGTAAAGGACACCTTATCTTTAAACTATAGAACTTGTTGGCATTATGCACACCTTGACTGGAAATATTTTAGATTAAACCCAGGTGGGGGTCATTAGAAGGAGGTAGTGTGAAGCTCCCTGGAAGAAAACAAAAAATGTATTTGTAATAATGCTAATGTAGAAATGAATACAGGAAATTGGACCCCTCAAATTAAATCAGTTTGATATACTTAAGTAACTTATCGTATGCCTGCATACATCTAATAAAATTAGTGCCATGTCATGGAATATGCTTTTCCTATTTCCTTTGTACAATACGAAAACTAATAATTCTACTCCATAGTCATATTCTAAGTCTATTACAAAAATCTCTTTGCTATTTGAAATTAATGGAAAAGCTCAAGAAATTAAATGTGCTATTATTTTTAAATCATATTATTCCTGCTGATTTCTACTAAAACCTATAATGCACTCTACGCTATCTTAATTTACAAATGATGGCTGCAGCATATTATCTCTTTTCTTTTTTTTGTTTTTGTTTTGGACATCCTACTGGTGTACTGCTGTGGCCACTCTTGGTGAACTAAGCAGTGTTTCCATAGACATGATTCTCTCTTCCTCTTGTTGGTGGCCACTAGCATCTATGTAGCTTAGCAGAAATTGCTGCTCCTGGTGTACTACGTTGAACATGCTTTTTCAAGATACATTTAGTCAATGTGGGGACATCTGGAATGCTGAAGGGTTTTCTTCATATAGGAACTGTTCAGTTTAGGTACTATTAATCGAACTAATTAAAATGTGTATTCTTTAATGGCCAGTCTTAAAATATGCGGCGTTACACCAATGCCACCAGAGTGTAGGATGAATTAAAAGAAATGATTGCAGTGGGGAGATTGTCTGGTGAATAGGGAAAGATTTTCTGGTTTGAAACGAAGACTAGCATTAAAAGGAAAATAGGTTGTATTATATGATATACAAGAGCCTAGAGAAATGTATTTCTCAATTAGTCTGTCTCTCGATCTTTATCAAATTGGGAACTCGGCACCATATTGGTCTTGCATAACAGATTGGCCACTTAGTCTGTTTCTGTTATTTTCTATCTTTCTTTCTTTGCTTTAGGAGTTGTTAAAAATTCAGACACCTAGCTAGACTAAAGTAATAGTACAATCCCTATGACGATTTTCATTTTTGAACATTTGGGCCAACATCCTATTTCTCCTCATTTCATTTACTAAAAATACACTTCCAAATGAATGCTGGAGAGACGTCACTACAAACATCAATGGCCAGAATTGTTGAGAAATTAACAGAATGCATAGTGGATTAGGAATCAATTTACCTTTTTGTATAAACGTCATTTAATATAGGAGGCAGATGGAAACCTTTTTGAGGGGCCTCAAATCTGTCTTTCCACTGATGAATAAAGCCAGTATGTGCAGCGGCGTGTCATTGTAACTGTATAAAGTCACATTTACAAGCCCTTGCAACGACATAAACACATTGGGGAAAAATCTTTTGTCCCTTTCTACCTTCCTTCCTGTGATGCATCCATGGAATCTACTCCGAATTACCATAGCACAATTAAGCTTATGTCATCAGCTTCAGGGGCGACCGCATTAGTTCCTGGCTGGTTCCGCCTCTGGCAAGCTCTCCTACGTCACCTGGCTGCTGTTTCCTGTCCGCCTAGCTGCTCTGCCACATCAGCGCACAGTAAACAATTAGGAGGAACAAATGGTGAGAAACCTGAACCCTGAGTCACCAGTGTGCACGGCACGTCACGGCGATCTGCTGTGAACGCACAGACCCGTTCTGCTGGGTAATAAAACAGAGCAGTGGACACCTCAGTGGCATTGCTCGCTGATCAATAACAGCTCTCTCTTTTCATAGGCCATACATGTGAAATGAGCGCTGTCGTTTTCCCACCTGTTATTGATTAACCTGTGTTAATCTGTGGTTCCGCATCTCTATTCTCTCTCCCCTTTTCCTGGATGCAATGTTGCCTCCATCCAGTGCTTTGATGGAAACATTCTTGTCATTAAAATGACCAGGAAGCCATCCCTCTCTGCTGCGCTCAGTCATCTTTGTCAAACGTAACCTTTGCAGCGGAGTCGGTCTACTTTCAGGTAGATGAGATCGCCACGCAGCCCAACATTCTTTATGTATCCTGTTTTTGGTTTTCCTCTAGATTATGACAATAATGGCAAATGAGTGGCCACTGGAGCAAGGCAAAACATGAAGCCACAGACAATGAAGATCCGTCACTATATTATTGTATATAATTCCTTAGGGGATGATTCAAGCAAACGATTCAGGCACTTCAGAGGAGAGTCATTTTAGCATGTTTTATAATACAATATGTTGCGTGTTACAAGACACCATTTTAATGGTTCCGGTAAAACTGTAACAATTGTAAAATCGAAATAAATATCTTAACCAATGCAGTAAAACATCTTTGCATCCCTTTAAAACTTTACATTTGAAAGTGTGTCTGGAAACAAACTATTATTATAATTATGACTGTTGGTTGAGCAATATTTGTTAAGTGGTAAACCGGATGCATTTATCTATATCAATATTTTAACAATGAACCCCTCCCATCCCTCGGTTCTCCTTATTCTCCTTTTTTGTAGTCTTCTACCAATATTGGAAGGCTTTTATTTTAACTCTTAATAGCGCCACGGTTTAACTTCACAGTACCTTTAGGCACAATCTGGTGGGGAGTGAATAAATGAGCACGAAGCATATGGAAACAGGGACGTCTCCGCTTCCATTGTCGGTGGGGGCTGATTCATGGTCTTTGAGATAAGAAAACGCCAAGGAACTTGTTGTGCTTGTAGTCGGCATGGGAGCAGCGCTACGTTTGAACTCTCGCTCCTCACATCGATCCCAGTATTAATGGAGGGTGGGCAACATGTTGCTCCGTAAAGGGGAGACGACTTTAGGAGTTGGGAGCGAGAGAAAAGGCTGTAGTGTAGTCTTCTATGTCAACCTTTTTGAAGGTTTGTTCAGCTCTCCCACGCCGCTGTCATCCTGAGTGGGGGGGGGGTGGCGGGACAAAGCCGAATCCCAATAGGCTGTGGAACCCTTTTACGACCTTTATTTGCCACTTCCATTCCATGATGGAATCCTATTAAAATGAATGTGAATAATGCACATGGCAGGCATAACAGAATCGTACACATGGTGTCACTGACCAGAAAGCAGCATAACAGTCGGGAGTGCTCTCCGCTAATCCACTCATCCCCAGCCTGTTTCCCCGGGTTCATCCCTATTTCACGGAGAGAGGCCACTGCCGACGAGGTTTCATTCCCTCCTTTGGCAGTGCGGCACTGACATTGCAGCGGCTTATTTGTTGAAGGGGTTGCCGTGGAGACTGGCAGTGAGGAGGCACTAGCGAGAGAGAGCGAGGCATCCGTCTGCTGCAGAGAGCGCTGGTGTGCAGCAGCCAAGGCTGATCCGGGCTCGGCCAGCGTGCAGGGGTTTACCTTCTTTTGTTACGCCACGCTTCCTATGAAGGAGACACCCTCCAGCGAGAGAACCGGAGCTCCCGTCCGCCTCTGCAGCCCACGCAGAGCTTCCCGCCTCAGCGGAGGGAGTCGGCGCTGAGCCTGGCCAGATGTGGTCGCATCGCAGGGGTCATAGGGTTCCTCATGAGGGCTGGTTGAGGTGGCAGCGGGTCTATTAGACCCAGGAGTGGCTTGTCTGTTTCCCTGCGACTGCGTGAACAGTGACGCCTGAATGAGGGAAAAGCGATGCGGGCAACAGTAAGTGTCTGTCGCATATTTTGAAAGTCGGATTTATTTTTGTTTTTTGTTTTTATTTAAAAGCCAAAGAATGTTGATCTCAGATTGAACTCCATAGCTGGGGGAAAATGTGAGGTATTCGCTTCGCGCAGAAGGGGGTGGGCAGCAAGAATGCGCTCGTGTACGAGCAGCGAGCGCCCAGACTTTGATTCAATTAGACCTCTCGTGGACACCCCACCCTCCCCCACCACGCGCTCACTCGCTGCCAACGCTGATTGCGTAGGTGTGTACACACAGGAGACTGTGTGTGTGTGTCAGTTAGAGGGCTTCTTCCTCCCCCGGTCGAGCATGAATGGGAGTCATGTCAGAAATGGAGGTGCTGCCGATCGCCGTGCTAGGGGAGAGCCGGAGCCCCGCGCCCGGAGAATGTAGGTTCTATGACGGCGACTTTCACAAGAACGAGGTAACTGGCACCCACTCAGAGCAGAGCCTCATAAGTCTAATTACACCCACTGTCGTTGTGCAGATAAGGTCTAACGAAGGGGATGATTAATTGCAAGGCAAGGGAGCAGCTTTGGGTGTTTTTTTAAATTACCTCTGGACTGCTGTTACTGCAATTAGTATAATTTTATAATTCTACCTTTGATCTGGTGCGATAGATTTGTATTGGTCATATTGCTTTAAATGTTGTTTCTATATAGATTGTGTCTAGTCTCTTGTAAAGCCACCTTCTTTGTTTATTAGGGAAGTAGTAACACGGTAAAGTAGCTGCATTTTAATCCTGTCTCTAGTGAACCCACCTCGGTGTGAAACCAGTATTGCGTTGAGTTTTCTGAAATTGGACTGAAATGATTAATTGAAAATGTAAATTGATTATGCATTATATAATGTTATAATTGTATCACACGTTTTGATATTCATGTTTTAACCAATGTTTATACAGACATTAACTACAGGTTAAAATTTACAATTTGATAATTTAGCAGACGCTTTTGACTTACAATTACATGGTGCTATTACATGGTGCTATTACATGGTGCAGGTAGGGGTTAGGCATCTTGCTCAAGGATGCTTACAGGTAGGCCACCTCCGGGGATCGAACCCACGACCTTCCGGCTGGGAGTCCAACGCCTTGACCACTAGACTATCCTCTCCCACCTGCCCTAAATATTAAATGTATATAAATAATTATTAATCATATTAATCACTACAGTGTAAGGTGATGCCGATATTATTATTATTATTTTTTTTTTTTGTGGTGTTTTCTTATACTATTGCCTTAAATCCACCTGTATTCCCTTTTGCTCTTTATGAAAACAAACAAAACAAAAAACAAGCCAGTCTGAAAAGAACCTTTCAAGATGGCTACTGTTTATTTTTCCAGAGAATGAACAGGCAACTATTTACTAAGTTAACTCTATTTTATAATTTTTCTTGCAGAACTGTGCATTTCTGTCTTTGTTGCAGTGTCTACCTTTTTTCTTTCTTTTTAAAAGGAGCAGCAGTTTCAATTTGACTTATTATATTCTTTGTGAGGTTCTTTCTTGTCACTGACAGTATCTCAAATGGCTTACAGGTATTAATCATTTTCTTTTAGCGCTGGATGAGGTTAGATTGTCATTATTACAAGACTGCCTTTTACTGTAGTAAAAGGCCAGCACATTATAGAATCAGGTAGTGTTTCATGCAGAAGCCTACTTTATTATAAGTTTGACAGAGTGAATCTAATAGTGGAAATGACATTATGCAATAGTGTTATGCTTTGTAAATTCATTTATTTGATAATTGGATTTAATCCTATTTATCATACTTTATTTAAATAACTTATTTTTAATTTTTTGTTGTAAAGTTGTCCTTTCTTGTGTTTCTACAGGTAATCCTGGTGCAGGTAAACCCAGGTGAGGCCTTCACTATTCGACGAGAGGATGGTCAGTTTCAGTGTATCACAGGTAAGAAAGCCTTCTCAAGCTTCTCGTATTTATGTACACACAAACTATTTCCACCAGATTAGGGTAAAATATTATAGCATATAGCACTGGTGTGTTTTTAGAAACAAAAGTAATGGCTACAAATACTGGTTACCTGTCAGTTAATTAATTAAAATGAACTACTCTGCAGTTTGACTGCCCTGGCCATATGACTTGGTAAACACCTTGAGGCCTGCTCAATCCTCGTCTCAATTTACTGGGCCATGTAAACATTTTGGCGTGCCTTTTTCTTTTCTTTTTCCTTTCTATTTAATCAGCACATTAGCCAAAGGTGTCAGAACAGACGTTGACTCAGATACTCTAATAGGGAGTTTGTGTTCATTAATTATAACCTGGCAACACTCGTCTGTAGTGTGCCACTCCAGTACATAATGACGTGTTCTGCTTTCAGATAATACTGAGTAATATTGCTCCAAGGGTTCTGTAAGACCATTATAACAAGTTGCCTGCAAAGAAAAATAAAATACAAATATTCTTCATAATTCATAAACTAAACTAAACATGAATTATGAAGAACTATCAAATGCGTCCACATAAATCCCAGCTCTCTGGAGAAGCGTTATTTCATCCTCAAATCCTGGTACAACAAATCACTTGTGCTCGTATCACTTACAGTCTCAATGTGGCTTGGCATGCAGCTGTTTCTGTTTTAATCGGTTGCATGATTGGGCGAGCTGTTAGCTGACACGCTGTCATAATGTAAAATCAGCATTTGCTATAATAGTGCGTTGCATGTACCTTTTTTACAGCACAAAGGCAATTGGCGTACGATGTTTTGCACGTGCTTATTTGTCCTGATGCCAATCATTTGCTTTTCGTCAGTTTACGGTGTTTTTTTCTGGATTTGTGACAGCAACAATGAGGTCTACTTCCAGCTTGTTGCTGGCATTGTGCGAGATTGAGTCGCAGGGCCATAATTATCAGCCCATTATGATAAATTGTAGTTTCCTGGAAGGATATCGATCTGAAAATGATTTTCCTTCTTTGTAATGTGACTTAAACTATTTCCCTGTCTTGATATTTCTGGCTCAGTTCAAATCACTCAAAACGAATATTTAGCTGATTTGGAGTGGCAAATTAAATTTAATAAAGGACAATAAACATGTTGAACGTTTAGCAACTCGATGTGGCTTAAAGCAGTGGTGTGACGGATACGAGTGAAACCTTGTGTTTGACAACCACTGGCCATTAATGCATGTTTATATGAAGCGTGCATAACAATGGCATCTCGATCATGACACACTGGTAGACATGCTTTGTGGCCTTTATGAATGGGAGGCGGTGACGTAGTCCCCACTGTGCGCGACTGTACCGACCTTGAGCTTCTAGGTTGAGCTGCCCCGCAAGCCGAAGGCTCCCTTTACTCCGCATAGACCCCCCGAGGTCTCCAGCAGACCCCTAAAAACAAGCGAAGGACCCCGGGGCACCTCTTGACTGGCAGCTGGCACACGGTGGTCGTTCAATGGATTTGAGACAAAGATCCAGGACGAGCCTCATAGATCGGCATGACTGCTGCTAACTGGCCTGTCACAAGGTGCACTCATTTCTCAGTGACGTGTATGGAGGGATGACTCACCGCTTGTGGTGCAAGGAGGGTGGAAGTTTGTGTGTGTGTGTGTGTGTGTGTGTGTGTGTGTGTGTGTGTGTGTGTGTGCACCTCATTGAGAGCTTTGTGCATGCATGCATTAACCCTTAAACCTAGAGCGTGTCAGAGGAGACGATGTACGACATACTGGTGCACCAGGCTTGCACCTATTCAGTTGCTGTACCCCACGCCTATTGGTCTATTCGTTCAAGTATTTTTAGCTGCTGGATGTGCGTAATTGCTACGTGGAAGCGCATGACGGCCTCCTTAATAGGAACAGGCAGTCTTGTATAGTAAAAACAAAAAACAAAACATTTGCCTTTTTGATAACTTGCTCGGGGGAGGGGTGGCCATTTAGCGCGCTCCTTCCTGCCGTCTCCGTGCCACAAGGTGAGCTCTGCGCGCTAGCGGACACGTCTTTGTGCCATCGGCCCCAGAGGTCAGCCTTGCTGCCGGCGGTCAGCAGTCCACATCTGCCAGCGTGCATCTGGTGCCTGTGACACTGAGTAATAGCCTGCCCTGCGAGTGTGGAGACGGACGCAGCGACTTAGCAGCAGGACCGCGGGGCTGATTAGACCTGCCCCTTATCGGACTTAGTCCGCCGGTGATTCACTTCACTTTGGATGACTCAGTCTCTGGTTGATGGCTGAGAGCACCCTATAGTTCCACTGGCTTATTGAGCTTGATAGAGATGTGCCTTCTCTCATAAAAGCCAAGACAGCCACTCTGGCACATTGACAGGGAGCTGTGTGTGTGTGTGTGTGTGTCCCCGCATGATTGCACACCTGGCTTAGACTGTTGCCAATACTGTCCGCCTAGGCAAGGCGCTCTTTGAGACACTTGTTGGCCGGCCAGCCAACTGTCCACTTGTTCCCTAACGTGCCCTGGCTACTTTATTTTTTGACCGCCTGCTCTCACCCGCAGCAAAGTTAAAACTGCCCGCTCCCACGAGATTTGCATTCAGTGCTTTCCTAGATAGATCTTTTATGCATTTTACATAATATACATTTTCACATTTTACTAATTTCATTTTCGCAATGGTTAACCAGCCAGAGAATTAAGTAGTATTTGATTATCTCATTCCTCTCATCGGATTGATATTGCATCGTTGTGAATCGAATCGGGGCATCTGTACCAATACCCAGCCCTAATGGTACCGACTCGACTCGGCGTTTTTGGTTTTCCATCGGGCTGAGGTTGTGGATAGTGGCTGGTACGACCTTTTTTGGTATCGCCTCCGTCGAGGTTCCAAGTGAGCTGAGGTGATATCAAAAGTTGATGTGAAAACACTGCAGACTACTGATTGGTCAGAGAGAATCATCACTGCATCAATGCACGACACAGGACATATTGCAAGTTACTAGAGTGACCGCAATTTTTGTTTTTGTTTTCAGCTTTTATTAAATTGCATCCCACAAAACCACTCTTGGGTCAATCGAGGTGGTTTGGTTGCTGACGAAAGGATGGTTTAATTCGCGCAAGGAGAAGGTCTACCGAGAAGTCTCTGAACTGTTGGCCGTACACTGCCACCAAAAGACATTTCAACAGTGTAGGGGAAAGTTTAAAATAAAACTTAAAATCTATAAAGGATCACAAAGTCAGGAGTGGTTCAAACAGCGGTGTCACGATGACGCCCAGCTGCATTGAGAGGGTACTATCTGCAGTGGAAAACAAAGTACCTGGTACTAAAAGCGAGTCGAGCCGGTACTATGCAGTGGAAAAGTGCCATTACGCATGAGCTTTTATACCCGCGTTCATAAAACTGTCATTGTCTTTCAACATTCCATTTGATACTCCCTTGGTCACCAGATTGGGACCATGTCCCCAGGTGATCATAAGATAAGGACAGGCTGATCACCAGTTGGACATCTGACCAGGACCAGATGTCTCAAGGCGATCGTAAGATGCTGGTTAAACAGTTATGTCTCCCTCCTTGATCTTTCACACACATTCTCAGTTTTATGATGGGTTAAAACCTGCGCTGCATTTTCAGTTTGCTTTAAACATA
>JAODLI010063753.1:0-14920 GCA_027575585.1 Percopsis omiscomaycus
AGAAGCAAAGGTGTTGTCAATCAAGTCAGGCTATAGAAGTAGCTCTAAACAATGTTTCGTCCTTTACAATGGCGTGCTCATTTTTGGATAACATCGTAGATGATGAAGCACTTATATTGAGAAGGGCTTTCAGATGGGAAACAGTGTTTCGGGACATATCCGACCTGTTGGCTTTTCCCAACAATTACCTGCATGTATAGGCGTAAATCACGGGGTGGTCGAGGGGACAGGAACCCCCCCCCCCCATCTGAGGGTTGTCTCCCCCCAAAAAATGTATGAATAACCACGCTGTGTATTGTAAATAATATAATCATATATACTTAAAATGTGTAAGTAGTAAAACAATACAAATAAAACAGGGCAAAAAAAGGCTGAAGTGTAGAGTCCCCCCTCCCTTGCCTTACAGTGTCTTGGTCCACTACCTGCTTTCTCCCTTTACGTCACCTACACACACAAATCCGGTGGGAAGTTCAAATCTGCAGTTGAATATCTAAGTAAGAGACGTCCTCTGTCCAAGATGAAACCTAAAATACTATGTGCAGGACGCAAGATAATTTAAAAATTATAATATGACCGCGTGGTGAACTATCGCTTTGTGTTGTTGGCCAGATACAATGGCAAAGAAAAGAAAAACAGACATAAGATAGTAGTAAGCTTTCCCCTATGTACACATATACTATAGAAGTAAAAAAAATATTTATTGTCCCCCCCCAACTGTTAGATGAGATTTACGTCCATGGTTACACCATTGACTTCCACTGTTCATTTTCCTCATAAACCTCCATTAAAAGATGTTGCTCATTTGGTGTGAAGTATGGCGCACACAACTTATCCATTGTAGAATCAGTGAATCTGTGATCGACCGTGTGGTCTCTTCAAGAAAGCTGCGGACGCGCATTTTTCTGAATTACTTAAACCTGGCTTGACATAGTCGCTCCTCCTGAGCCTGGTTTGGTCTTTGCGAAACTGATAAAGCTAGGATTCACTGATCACACTAGCTCAAGTCTAGCTTTTTCTCTTATCCTGGATTTCTAAATTCGGCTTTTGTGAAACAGCCCTCTGTAGTTTTGTTTGTTTGTTTAACTGCATGGACCTGTCTGCATGGAAATTTCCTCTAGCCCAATGGACGTAGCAGCAGTATGTAGCAGCAGTGCCTGCCCCTCGCTAACCTGCTCTATTCTGCCACACTGTTGACTTTTAATCCTTGGTGTAAGTAACCTAGAATACATAATCTAGAAAAGCCTAACCCTTGGACAGTGTCCTCCATGCCTGTGCCCAGATAGCAACAGAAAACCGAAGCAAAGGGAATGTGCATTGTTTTAAAGACTAGTGCCAAGTAGCAAAAGTAACGCTCCACCATCCCAGAATACAATGGGGCCTGGGCTCTGACTAAGGGAAGTGAGACAGCAAAAATGCAACACTTCTACTGATGTAGGAAGAGAGGAATGAGAGAAAGAAAAAATGAAAGGCACAGAAGGAACGAGATAAAATATGAGTGTTCTATAGAGGAACATTAAAGAAATGGATTTATGGAAATACCTATTTTCAACTGAATGGGTGTGTGGGCTCACATACATACACACACAAAGTCAGTCCCTCACCTAATATCATCAAAGCATCATTCTGATCTTAATTGAGTTTATTCTTTAGACCATTTGCGGTTTGATGGAATAGAAAGTAATGCGTCGATAGACATGCTCCATTCCTTCTGCTGTAGAGACACTGCAGAGCTTAGCTTCACTACAGTTCATTCTTTCTTTGTGCATGTGGTCCAGTGGTGCGGGCATCTCTGCCATACCTCCACTATTCACACAAAAGACCACCTAGCCAGGTCCGTAATCCGCTTAGACCCCTCAGTAGCGCTGAGCCCCTCCTGTAGGCTAACCGGTAACAGCACGTATTATACCAAATTATTTATCTATTTATCTACCATTTATCTGCCATTTTTATTTCCTACTTAATTAATGTAACACAATTTGTTTATTAAATTGTAATGGACAGTTTTTGCTGCTATGTACAGTATATATTACTAATAATAATAATTTTTTATTGTATAATGTTCTGATATTTGGTATGTGTCATCTGGTGTTTTGAGACCTCTTCTGGTGATAATGCACTATAAATAAATAAACTAACTAACTTAATTACTTACTTAATTACAGAACCTAGCACACAGACAGTTGTGTTTAGTGGTCGCTAAATGCAAGGCCTTAATTATAATATATATATATACAAATATGCTCAAAATGTCCCCCCCCAATATATTGATATAAAAAATAAAAGAATCATTAGCAAATGTAATCATAATCACAACAAAACTTAATTAAGTTCTAGTTCTAGTATTACGGTGTACCGCAGTTCTGGGTGTGGTTTGTCCAAGTGGCGTTGCTGTACCCCAACAATTACAATTACAATTAGGTAATTTAGCAGATGCTTTTATCCAAAGCGACTTACAATTACAAACTGCTATTACATGGAGCAGATAAATGTTACTCAAGGATGCTTATAGGTAGGCCAACTCTGGATAAAAGCGTCTGCTAAATGACCTAATTGTAATTGGCTCGAACCCACGACCTTCCGGCTGGGAGTCCAACACTTAAACCACTAGCCTATCCTGCAGAAGCCATTGCTTGACTGCTGTGGGTACTAGGTGTTTGACAAGCAATGTCAAACACTCTACTGTCTTTCTATTTCATTACTTTCAAACATGTATTAAAAAGTGAAAAACTAGAATTTAATACTGTATGAGTCTTACATTTTAAGCTTTTGGTGAAAACGGGCCGATTTGCAAGTGCTAATCAATCAACCATCACTAACGTTAGCTATCATAGCTAAGTTACCTGGAAAATGAATTAGCCACACATTCAGCCAGCGACCAACAATGGTGCTCACGGGTATATTCCGCTAATGTTAATGTCTTTATTACGTTATATTTGTCAGAAAGTCTCAGTAAAGTCTCTCATGCGCTGCATGTGTAATTTATGTAGACATAAATAGCTTTCATTTATTGCATATCCGTATAGTATTACTGTAAAGCTGTAATAGCAGAAAATTAGTTTTCAAATTTAGAATTTTTTCTTTGGGGGACCCTCAGACCCCCCGGCTGATTTGGTCCCCCTCCATTGTTGACTCGGCCTTGGCTAAATGCTAACAACAAACACAATGAGAAGAGAGATTGAAATGGAATGACCAATTGGGAAGAGTTACTGCTCAATAGCATTCTAATACATTCTACCAAAATGTCTTATGCTAGCTGCACTGGGATTAAAAAGTAGAACAAGTGAGGAGACAGAGAGAGCTTGAAAGGGGAAAGATTATTATACGTTATTATATTGGTATAAATGTACCTTTTTAAAAGACCAACACCAGTCATACAGTAAGCACACAAACACCACCGCACTTCAAACATACACACAGAGTCAGAGGTGGCTCCCAGAGACCCCTGGTGCCTTCAAGACCAGTTTTCCATTTTTCAAAGGTTTTGTTTTTTTAGTTGGCACTCATTTTGTGAGAGCCATGATAGAAACCAGCCCACAAGACAAGAGTTAAAGCTAAAGCACCGAAATCCACATCACACACACTTCTAGAAGAGTCAATGATGGTTGTTGGTGTCTGTGTTGTCTATCATGACCCTAATCTGTAATACTTTATAATAATGTTCATTAATAACAGTAATAATAATCAATTGTGCAATGTTGTGCGTCATTAATTAATCACTAGTTTGGCATTTAAAATGGCTATTATTTATTTTTACAATGGCATCTAGGCATCTTCCGAGCTTAATGCAATATGCTATTTTTCCCTTAACACTAAATAACATGGTCAAATAATTATCAATTACAAATACAAAAATAACGATACATTAATGACACAAAATACTGTACAAAATACTATGTACAGTATTAATGATTTATTCATTGACATTTTCCCCATCTAATCTACTAAATATCAATTACCAAAAATTTTTAATTATCAGATTGCAACACCTAATATCCAACTACAGTACATCAGATTAGATCAGATTAAATCAAAGAGCGAAGAAATAAGGTATAGGAAAATACTACAACAGTTAAACATCAATGTATAACAGATGCATAATTAATAATTTGCAAGCAAGCTTTGTACAGTTATTATTGACAGTGTTTTAATGTGGCTTCAGACCAGTTAAGTGAAGCATTTATCATCAGTGGAGGTGGAGAAGGAGAATATTGAAATAATACAAAAATACAATAAAAGCAGAATAATCGTACCTGTTAACAGCACAGACTCACGCTAATCCACCAGGCTTCACTTCTCTTTGACAGGAAGTAGTTACGGAGCTCTTGGTCGATGCTGTTAAACTATCTGCATACTTCTGTAGGAAGAGGAGGAGAGAGGGAGAGTAGAGTAAATTGTGTGTGTGTGTGTGTGTGTAATGTGTGATGTAAAATGACATTCACATGCCACTTTCTACATTCATGTCCACACATCCAGGGGGTCGCAAGCAATAAACCTTTTGTTGGGGGGGGGGGGCAGTCAAGGCTGAACAATGTAGAGAACCACCTACATGTTTACACTCACTGAAAATCAAATTAATGAAGGGTAAACCGCTGGCTAACCAGGTAGGTGAACCAGGGAATGTTTGGGGTTCCATATGTGAAGGGGGCTGCAGTGTAGATAGGCTGTTGTACATCTTACGCTGCCTATCACCCGGCCTTGTCTCTCCTCCACTGTTCAACACCAGCACTCTGATCCCCTCTTTCTCACCACCAGTCACTCAGTCTCTCTCGACCACCCCTTTCACCTTTCATAGTTCTGTGTATCTAAAGGTTTTTCTCTGTCTGTCTCTTCCATTGTTTGTCCTATCAGAATGACAGGGAAAGCTTTGCTTTCTGTCTCTCTCTTTCTTTCTGTCTCTTTCACCCCTTCATTCCTTCCTGTGTTATTGTATTGTATTGGACCTGCCAACTAGATTTTTGACAGGTTTCTGGGTACTGAACCTTGTGGAGCGATTGCACCTCCTACCCAAACCTCCTCCTCGTTTCTTATTTCTGTCCATCGTTTTAACATCGGTGGCCACCTCCTCCGATCACCCTCTCCCTTCCTGTCCGCCTCCTCTCCTCTGTCTCTCTGTCTCTCTTTCTGTTCCTCTCTCTCTCCTCCGTGCTTTTCCAAAAATACAGATGAGGCAGGGCTCCGCGGGCGTGTTAGAGTGGACGAGAGGAGAGGATAGGAGCTGAGAGGAGAGAAGAGGAGCTTAGAGGATAGAAGAGGAGGCATGCAGAGAAACAGACGCAGTAGGATCCCAAAATGATCTCCTCTACACACACAGAGAGAAAGAGAGAGAGAAAGAGGGAGGGTTACAGAGCAAGCGAGACAAGAGGGTAAATTAACAGATACAAGAGAACAGAAGTGGGATGTAAAAGTGAAGAGGCCAAAACAAAATCGGATGGCAGGTGAGGGAGAAAGTGACTAACCAGGAGAGGAGGAGGTGGGAGGAGAGGAAACTCCAAACGGAGGCAGGTGAGTGGAGAGGATGGATGGTGCGAGTGGGAGAAGAGAGACAGAAAGAGATAAGGTAAAAGGAAATACCTTTACGTAATTAATGTATACATCGTCTGGGGTGCTGTTGCTGTTCTTTGTCTACGTCTTAGTTGACTATTTCTTCAGCACGCATATACATGCACACAACAAGCCTTTGTGAAAAGGTTCCGTTTTTGTCGTTCTGAGGTTGCAGTGAAGGTGAACATTAAAGTTGATGCCATCATTTTAAGGCTAGCAGGGGTTTCAAAAGAAACAACCATCATGAGGGGTTGGGGGTACACAGATCCCCCGGCTGAGACACAATTTGCCTAGCTCAGTCAAAAAAAGGATAACAGGATGTTTCAACTGTATTAGACACCTTACACAGGAAATACAGAGTGTGCAATCTTCTGTACAACTGGAAAGTGTACAACTGTTAAACTGTAAAAACTAAATCCTGCAGTACACATCGGTGAACATGCCATGAATGCCACTCTATCTACCATAAATAATTTGTACGTATACTGTATCAAATCTATTTAGTCTTAAACATCACTTATTGGACTTGATATGATTTATGCATATGATCTACATATGATTATTTTAATGTTGAAATATTGACATTTAATTCCTATTGATATAGTATTGGTCGAATTGGTCTTCCCAAACCAACAGCAGAACATGACAGCCCTTGGATTTGACCACATACAGTAAGTGTAATGGACAGTGGATAGTGGCAGGAAATATACTGGCATGTGGTTTATGTATCAAGTACAGAGTTACTATGGTAACTGACACTGCTCTCTGCCATGGATAAAGTGATTTCTGCAATTGTAGCAAAACAAGTGATAAGGCAAATGTACAGCCAGCCAGGCGGTGTCAATCAAATCATTAGCAGACGATTGGACCCATGTAGAGATTAATTTCTGATGACAGGGACAGACTGAACTACCCACCTCTGGTCCACAGTTCTGCTCAATTTAAAACAGTTTTCAATTGAGAGTTCCCAGACTAAAATGTAGAGTGAAGCAAATCGTGGAGGCGGAGCTTGCAATATCAGGATGGTTTTAACTAGGCACAAATGAAATGCAGTGGTTATTGACTGGGGCGCGACCTATAATGCACAATTATTTATAAGGGCCATGGGTCAAAACGTTTGAGAACTGCTCTGCTAAATCACAAAACTGTCAAAGTGCTCAGTAATGTAATTAATTAATAATACTGATTTAGAGGAGATTTGGAAATCACGTTAGCATGTTACTGTACCATCTGCAGTATTTCCAATAAACAACTGCATCCTGTAGTTCTCCAATAAGTCTATATGTCACTCCACAAACGAAGAGTGGGCTCTAAAGCCTGATGGCTCGTGTCCAATGGTGACTGCTTTACAAAATTAACATGCCACAAAGTACCCCGGTGATGTGAGAACGGTGGTTACTTTGAGAGAGGAGTCAGACACAAAGACGACACAGCACATTGTCAAACTAAACACGCTTAACAATTACCTTGCCAGAGCATCTAGTGGCAGAATTAGCATATTAAAAGGAGTGTTCCACTTTAGGACAAAGATAATGATAGAGGCCTCAGAATAGCTTTGTTAAACCAGGCAACTGTGTGTGTGTGCACGCATGATGTGCATGTGTGGATAATAACACACACTATTAAGCATCACGCATACAGAAGCACCTGTGTGGATAGGTTCACACACACACACACACACACACACACACTTATGCACGCACGCACACACACACGTTTGTGCTTCTATGTTTCTGAGAACTGTCATTGACATAATGTATTCCCTAGCCCCTTACCTTAACCTTAACCATCACAACTAAATGCCTAAACCTTACCCTTACCCTCACCCTAACCTAATTCTAACCTAACCCTTAAAACCAAGTTTAACCCTCAAACAGCCCTTTGAAGATGTGAGGACCAGCCAAAATGTCCTCACTTTCCAAAAATGTCTTCACTCTGTAGGTAAAAGATGGAATATTGAGGATCAAGATTAAATCACCCATTCAGAATATTAGTATTCTTTATTCAGGCAACAGAACTGACACTGCTCTGATAACTGAACATCAATGAAAACCCCCTAACTGTGTAATTATGTAAGAAGGTTTTAATATGCATGGTTTTATACCGAGGACCACAATGGGCATACATTTTTTGCACAAGGATTATCATTTGTGTTTTCTTGTATCATACCACTTATAAATAAGGTTTCCCATCCTAATAGCTGCAACAAAGCTATTGGATTTACCTGTATTGGAAAGCCACACCAACATCTCTGGGTCCTTAAAGTGTGCCTACCAATTGGCTGAAGTTTTCACCACCATATTCAACCTCTCCTTAGAGCAGCCGACAGTCCGCACATATTTTACAAAGATCACCATTGTACCGAACTACGGTTCCTCACAAATGAAGTGGCACAGCTCCTAGTCCAAGCTGTAGTAATCTCACGTCTAGACTACTGCAACTCTCTACTCTCCGGGTTACCGGTCTCTGCTACCAGACCCCTACAACAAATCCAAAATGCAGCAGCACGTCAAGTACACAACCAACCAATATTCTCCCATGTAACCCCCTTCTTCCGAGACCTTCACTGGCTCCCTGTCTCAGCCCGCATCCGATTCAAGACATTCGTCTAAATGGAACTGCCCCACTCTACCTCCAAGCAATGGTAAGAATCCAAGCCCCAGCCAGAGCACTTCGATCTACCACCTTGGCTGGCAGGCTGGCACCTCCGTCGCTACGAGCTGCGCAGTCCACTACCGATGTTCCGCAAGAGACTTAAAACCCACCTCTTCAAAATCCATCCCGGTACCTCGGCCACCAATCTTTCTACCTCATAGCACCAATCCCACAAACACTATAATCCCACTAACAAAACTTATTCTATCCTCCTTTCCTCCCTTTAATAAAAATAAATAAATAAATGTTTTCCATTCTTTCTACTCTGTTAGATCAGCTCTTAGAATATTAAGCAATTTCGCACTTAAGCAGTTAGCAATTATTGACTGTTTGAAGAGTGAATGATAACTTTCGAGTAATGTTCTACAAATGCATAAGTGAAGTAACCTTGTTACATGATGCTGCTCTTATTCTAGGAGAATGTTATCTGCTTGCAAAAACTGTTCAACTGTTGACAAATGTACTTATTGTAAGTCGCTTTGGATAAAAGCATCTGCTAAATGCTGTAAATGTAAATGTGAATGTAAATGTCCACCATCATGAAGTGAACTAATGAGCTGATAATGGACTACAGGACGCAGCAGGTGGGAGGCTCTATCAACATCAATGAGGCTGCAGTGGAGAGAGTCATCAACTTCAGGTTCCTGGGAGTCAGCCAGGACCTGACCTGGTCAAACCAAAACAAAGCACATCCCCAGATGTGCAAGACAGAGGCACTTCTTCCTTTGGCATACTGGGCACACCCCAGCATACTGACCAACTTATACAAGTGCACCATCAAGAGCATCTTGGATGGCAACATTCCAACCTGGTATGAAAGCAGCTCCACCTTCGATCGCAAGGCTTTGCAAAGTGTGAAAACTGCACAGCGTATCACTAGGACTGAGCTTCCAGCCATGCAGCTAAGCAAACTTGGAAACACTTCCAAGAAGAGGTCTGAAGTATATATACACTGTTTATATACTCTTTTTGTGATGTCATTATGTTTTAAGACCAGTCCTTTAAAATGCAACGTTCACATTCACAGGGAGCATTACAGGCCAGTACATTGCTATCAGTGACAGTAATAGTCAGGGTTTTGGCAGGACAATTCGTTCCACTCCACTGAATACCATAGCTCTACATCTTCTATGAGGCACACGCAAATACAGTACATGCCCGAATGCCCAACATAAGCCGTCATCTAGACACCTGACCTCCACACGTGTTCACAGGTGTGAGACGGAAGTAAGAATACGGTTCAGGACCAAACAATGTCGCTCCAACAATAAATTCTGTTCAGATCTTTGCTCATTTTACAAGCATGAATCATGCTGAATATATGCATACAGAGGATCATTTGAATATGTTTTATCCATCGTACATCACAGAAGCAAAGACTTAGATTACAGTCAAGTAGAAAACAGGTTAAAAGATGCCTTGAGGCTGTTCAATATAACAGAGGTATATTGACAAAATATACGTCACCAACGATCATATTATTCAACACACAGATGTCCATTATGCAAATGTACAACCTACCACTTTGACAAAACATACACAAACGCTCCCACACACTCGCGCACGAAAACACATTCACACAGTCTGGAGGCCCGCTGGGAACCATCAGCACACTTTCTCCAGGGCAGAACGGAGCGTCTCAGACGCTTGTTAGATGAATTGTCAACCTTTGTGGGGCGAACGCAGGCTAATGAGGTTAATCAAAATAACATCCTGAGTTTGACTCAACAAAGCTGTGGAATCACCAATGTCACCACGGGCAACAAGGTGACAGTCACGAGGAACCCGCCCACTACTGTGTGTGTGTGTGTGTGTGTGTGCGCGCGCACTTATATGTAAATGTGGATGGTGTGTTTGTCTGTGGGAGGTGTGTATAGTGTGTGTATGTAGCTGTAAATGTGCATCTTTACATGTTGTCCATACCCACCCATGTGGGTGTACACACACACACACACACACACACACACGCAAATGAAGATCTGCCATTGCCTCTGAAGAACAGAACAGCCCACACACTAAACTGAACTGTGAATATACATATGAACATATGAACACTGGCCGTGTGAATATAAGTGAAAGCTTATATATGAACCTGATTTAATCAGTAGAGATGAAGAGAAAAAAAGGAGGGAAGGGAAGGGAAAAACACTCATGAGTCTTGTTACAGCTTTTGTAGAAAATTTTAAAGCGAAACTCACTTTCTCAAACAATAAATGTCCCCTTTGCTGCAGTTTCTGTCTGACTGAGGTAATCCAAGAATGACTCAGCCTACTGAATATTCATGAAGGTCTCTCCTTTTGACCTGATGGTTTTTATAATCTGGTGTCTAGGTGCGACATTGTCAGGTTTCACGTGAAACACCAGTGTTTGGTCTGCCAGAGAGGATAGGAGACACTGAACAGTTCTACACTGACACTAATGGGGTATGGCAATCCCACAAGGTCACAAAATTCCAGTTCAAACCTGGGGCTGAAGTGAACTAAGGAATAAACATATTTAATATTACTGGGAGTACTAGGACATCATGACCTGGCCTGCTGAATCCCGGTTCACCCAAAGTCCTTATAGGAAAGTCTGGCCATTCGGCAGCCATCTTGGTAATGCCCGCGGGCAATTCCTTGAGGCAGTTTCTACTACTCATGCGCAAGGTCAGTGCAACCACATGATTGGCTTAATAGGTTTCCCAATCGACCGTTATAAAGCAGACAATTGGCTCTTTGGGGGGAGGGGCGGGATATGTGCATACAACCGCCATCTTTGGCATTACAGACCTCTCCCATAGATTCTATTCAGGATTCTTGAAGTGGCCTGTTTCTTCTAAAATGTCTCTGGTTCAAACTACTGTATTTTAATGCTACCTGAAAGGCTGATTTGAAGGAAACCAACTATACCTTGCATTGATACTGCTGAGGACAAAATTAGGAAAACTGCAGCATATGGAAGACATAGTTGAGGTTATGTACACTCAGTGTTTGTTTATGTATGTCTGCATGTGTGTCAGCACCCCAAGGGAGCTTCACAATCACAACCCAGTGACAGGAGCTAAGCTGTCAATACAGCTACACTTGACTACACTGTCTGGAACACAGACAGTGTAGCGCACATCGTTAAACTCCGGAGCAAACACACACACAGACACACACACACTATGCTAAAATTCCCACAGGTTTCTCTGTAATCAAATCCGAATACTCCACGCACAATTTGAGTGCGCATCAAGATCAAGCAATAAAAACCTGCATAATAATATATTTTAATTAAGGTTCGCTAAATGCCACAACACCGCTCTGCTGCCTGCATGACAAGATGTGCACGCCCACCACTCTTGCACGTTTTACAGCATCTGGCTCTACTAATTAACACGGCCATTAATCAATTAATCGCAAGCGCTGACACTCGCAGCGCCCCTCTCTCCACCCAATTCTCAGAGCTCAATTCCTGGTTTTCTGTCCTCCTCACCCCCTTCTCTGCAGCGTGTTGTTCCTAACTGCTGTGTCGTTAAGTCTCTTTGAGCTTCTGAAAGAGGGCGTCCGTTGGGGAAGTGTTGTTAGCAGATAGCAACTGGCAACCGTCTGTTTAGAATACACCAGATAAAGAAAGACATGGGGAAGAAAGAGAGAGATGCAGAGAAAAGCAGAAAGGTTGGCAGAGGGTAAAAAGAGAGAGAACTGAGACATATATAAAGTTTCCTCGTGTCCAGGGGAAAAGAGGCTCTATTCCTTGTTTATCCCATTGTTCTAAAAATATCAATTTATTTCCCCTTCTGGCGGGACTTGGAATGTGGGCGAGGAAGGGACACACAAGGGTGTAGGAGAAAAGATGCTGGGGGACAGGAAGGTATCCTGCCCCCCCATATCTCCATCATGTAGCCTGGGCAAAGTGATGCGTCCAAGAGAGAGGTGGGCGATAGAGCATGGATGTATAGAGGGGTGTGTGGATGTGTGTGTCTCTAGTTACACACACTCTGCTGGTCTCTGCCTGATGGGAAGCTCGGGGACGTTTCGCAACCCCACGCTGGCCCCGTAGAGACACGCAGACTGTTACACATGCACACACACCTCACACACACACGTGGCCTGTCCATCCTAATTCATGCTCGGTGGACCTGGCCTGTCAGACACGGCATGTCGGAATATTTATCAGCAGGGAAAACAGCTTGTCCTCGTTGCTGCTGTCATGTCCACCAGACGGAAAGGGAGGGATGAGAGAGCCAGAGAGAGAGAGAGAGAGAGAGAGAGAGAGAGGGGTGACAGCTGCATCCACACTTTGATACCTGTGTGTGTGTGTGTGTGTGTGTGTGTGTGCGTGCGTGTGTCCCTATTCTATACCACACCTCTGCTACATCTAAATTCCACCAGCAAAGTTAACAATACTCTACATAAGGAACATCTAGTCATACAATTACAAATATTTAGGAGCAGGCAGGGGTTAGGTATCTTGCTTAAGGATGCTTACATCAAAAATATAATCGAAAATATGAATATATATTTAACACTAAAACAATTTCATTCTGCATGAGTAACTTGAGATCACATTCTGCCAGTAGAGACGTCATGTTAGAATTATGTTTTGAAGAAACAATGGAAGTGAAATAGTGGAGGCTATCCTATTAAACATAACCTATAAAATTATAAAATGTACAGAAAGAAGACACAGGACGCCATAAAGACAGCAACAACAGCAAAACAAGAATTCTCCAAACAAAACATGAGCCATGCAGAGTACCAGGAAACAGTAAAACATCAGTAAACATCAGGTTTGGAGAGTGAGTGTCAATAATTCTAAAACTGTGGAAGACACAACCTTATGCAAAGGAAAAGATCTATTTAAGGTAGCTAGTGTGCTCTCAATCCTATCCAAGGGTCCGGTCAGCAGCAAAATGACTGATCCCAATTGGAATTCGTCGGCCCCCAAACCGAACAACAAACATGTCCACATTAGGAACAATATTTTGGTTAATTTGGTTGAACGGCTTTCATGTGAGTTTCCAGTCCCAGCGTGGTGCCTTGTTTCTTCGCAGCCTGCCTGCTTCAAAAGCTGAGCTGACCTCATTTCCCCGCCCCCCCGCTGAGCGCAACCCACTGCAGATGGTCAGGCCGGGGGAGACAATCATCACATTCACAACAACGCATCTTTGTTTTATTTACCTCTGATGCAGACAGGCACTGGTGTGTGTGTATGTGCGACTGTTTTCTCAAAATTTGAAAATCATTTCAAAATTACACCACAACGTATGTAAATGTGAAGGTGTTTGTGAGTGATTTTGTTGCTGTCTGTATGAGAGAGAGAGTGTCAGGGGCGTGGTTCATAGGACTTGGAAACAGGTGTGAAAAGGAGTGTGGGAGAGCAGAGCGTTGGTTGGATGTGGAAGGGACACGCTGGACCTTCTGCCTGGCTGGATACGACTCGCACGTGCTATTATTGTAAATAAACTTTGGTAAATAAACACCTCAGACACGAAACAAACTTGTTAGTGTGAGTGCAATCCTTTCTACAGTGTTATGAGACTGTAAACAGAACATGTGCTGCACATAGTGATGTATTGAAAAAAGAATAAAGAAAAAGGTCAAGTTGGGAAACATAACATCAATGTTTGCTTCCTAATTTCTGCAATGAATGCCTAAGATGACACCAGTACACCTCCTCCCAGACCTCCCATATGAGTATTTCTGCTTTGTCTACCTTGTGTCATTCAGAAAAGTAAGATTGGATATTACGCGTCCTGTAAACACACAGCACTCTCACACAACCAGACAGTGAGCGTTTTGTGTGTGCTGGTTTTCTCGCCAGGAGAAGTGATTGAGGTTTTAATTAAAGTAAGAGACCCAGGGAACAAACCAGTCCCCAGTTACATGTTCGCACATAAATAAACCACGCAAACAGACAGCCTGGTCAGAGCTGTCAACTAATCACCCGGGACCAACTGTCACACAGGGAGCATCAACATTATGCCAAGTGTACTCAAGCTGTCTAATAAAAACTTCATAACTCCATAAGCTAATAGAACATTTTACATGGTACATTTATTTTTGACACTATAGTGTCAAGTCCAAAAAAACCATGGCACACTAAAATAGGTTTTATTGCAAGTGGTGTGGACGAACAAACCTCACTGGGAATTCTACTAATATGAGGGTGACTAAATTATGATGGCCCCATTTATATCATCATGTACTCCTTAGAACTCTCCTTTTTTCCAGACTGACACATCACCTTGAGTTACATTTATTAATTCAGCATAGATTATTTATAGTCATTTGAATTGTGTACCACACAAACACACGCGTACACAAAACAAGTTGTAAACCAGTTGCTCTCAAACAGATTGACCTGTGGCCCCTAACAGGAAGTTGTATATAGCTAGTCGGCAGGCAGTCAAATCATACAAATACCTCGGATTGTGGCTGGATAACAAGCTGAACTGGACAACACACACAGGCCACCTGTACATGAAGACACAGAGCAGGTTGTACTTCCTGAGGAGACTACGCTCCTTTAACATCTGCAGCAAACTGCTGTGCATGTTTTACCAGTCTGTGGTCACCAGTGTCCTCTTCTACACTGTGGTGTGCTGGGGGGGGCAACATATCCAAGAAGGACACCAACAGGCTGGATAAACTGATCAGGCTCTGTGATCGGCATGTGATCGGCTCTGTGATCGGCATGAAGCTGGACTCACTGGTGATGGTGGCAGAGAGGAGGACACTGGACAAACTGCTGGACA